>SJYC01070313.1:0-22746 GCA_006408675.1 Madoqua kirkii
AGTTTCGACTATTCTGGCTATGGAGCCTCCATTAACATGGCTTCCTTCTGTTCCCTGAGTTCTCATCCTTCAAGAGATTGCTTGGGTCTCTTCACATGACCAAGCCAGAGATGTGATATACGAGTTCTTTTTAAGCTTTTGCTCGTGTTACATTTGTTAACATCCCATTGGCCAAAACAAATCATATTGGCCCCGCCAGGAATTAAATGAGAGGGGGCCTACATACACGTGTGCTCAGTCGGTCTTTGGAACCAGTGAATTACATCTCTCCATGTTTAAATCCATGTGAAGGGCCCCTCCCAGGTGGTACAGCAGTTAAAAATCTGCTTCTAATGCAGGAGACTCAGGTGCAGTCCCTGGGTGGGGAAGACTCCCTGCAAGAGGGCATTAACAACCCACTCCAGTATTCCTGCCTGGAGAATCCCACGGTCAGGGGAGGTTCACTGGCTACAGTCCACAGGGTTGCAAAGAATCAAACACGACTGAAGTGACTGGGCATGCATGATATGGCTTACCAGGCGTTCTTTTCTCTACACTTTCACGTTAAAAATATTGGGTACCTATTGTATTTCCTGTTGCTGCTATAACAAATTACTACAAACTTAGTGGTTTAAAACAACATGAATTTATCTTACCGTTCTGGAGGTCAAAAGTAAAATTAAGGTGTGACCTGGGCTGCTTTTCTTCTGGAGGCTTCAAGGGGAGAATCCTTTTTCTTCCCTTTGTCAGTTTCCAGTGCATTACAAGTTACCTCAGTGGTATCGGACAACCCTATGGACTGTAACCCACCAGGCTCCTCTGTCCATGTCTAATCTCCAGCTTCTATCAAATATACAGCAGGGTATTAACTGTAGTCACCACGGTGTATATTACAAGCTCTTGCTTCCATGGCCATGTTTTGTTTTTATTACTGACCTCAAATCTCCTGTTCCCCTCTTCTAAAGACCCTTGGGATTACATTGAGCTCACCTGGGATAACCTAGGTTGATGTTCCCATCTGAAGATCCTTAATCACAACACAGGTTTGGGATTAGCAGGCCAGCATCTGTGGGGTGCCACTGCTCTGTCGCACCTACTATGTGCTTGCGAGTTCAAACACAAAAAAGGGCTGCATTCAATATAGTGGACGGAGATCATTTTTCTCAGATTGTTTCAACTACCCATCTCATTTACCAGTAGTCAGAGGACTTTCTCACGCGTTTACCAGCCCCTGGCCCACAGGGCTGTTTAAACCGAACTTTGCTGATATAAACATATTTGTATCAGCTGCCTCCATATTTATTGTTACTCTTGCTGTTTGGGTACAACATCACAAGACCATCAAAGCTGCTTTCCTCCTTAGCAGCGGAGGCGGCAGCAGTTAACACCTGGGCGGTGCAGGGCACAGCCGAGGGTCCAGAGGTCACTTTCTTCCCTCGTCCCTTTCCATCCGAGAGGGCGCTCGCTGGCCAGGTCCCGCGCCCCCGGGAGCGGGGCGGGCTCGCCACGCTCTGTGACGCCCGCCTCGAGGAGCCTCCGGTACCGCCCGGTTCCCGCGGGACCAGCGGCGCGGGCCCAAGCGACCTCCTTTCCCGTTCCGTTCTCCCCGCCTCCGGAAGCTCGGGCGGCCGCCGGGGCCGCGTGGAGGGGCTGCGGGAGCGCGCGCGCGCGGGCGCACGCCCGGGACGCCGGCGGCGCGAGGAGTTTGCTGCTGCAGCGCTGGGTGAGCTGCGCGCGGGTGACCCTTCCTCCGCGCCCCGCGCCCCCCGTTCGGGATACGTTTCCCCTCTTCGGGGCCCAGGCCGCGGCGAGCGCACAGGGTCGGTATGCGGAAGGCGGACCGGCCAGGCCGCCCCCCGCCGTCCCCGCCCCAGCCCTCCAAACCCCGCCACCATTGCGGCCCGGGCAGCCTGTCGGTAGGCGGGTGTAACCCACACAGAGGCGTCGGGAGCCGGCGCGATCGTAAGGCCAGCGCCCCTCGTCGGCCGCGCTGGGATGGCCGGGCCTGACCTCGGGGCGCTTTCGCGGGTGGCGTGGGGTCGGGGTCGGCCGTGAATTAAGATGTGATCGCCCCCCACCCCGTCCCGGGAGATCCTGGCTAAGGTCTCCCCTGCCCACCTACGAGGAACTTGACCCTGAACTCAGAGGAGGGAGGGGGATGTCAGTTATAAGCTACCTCGTGGCGTCCGGAGGGGGTAGTGTAAGGAATCTCAGATCCTGAAAGACAGGTGTTTCCTTTGGGCTGAGATTTTTCGGGTATCCAATAGGTTACCTTCTTTGGACCAAATCACATGTCTTAACTACAGATGTCCCAGTATCTAAAATGACAGTTAAAAATTCCAGATTCCTCTGTGTTTTCCTGATGTAAGGCGAAAATGTTGGTATTTGTATTGCTGGTTCTGCAAGGGCTCTACGAATCATGGGTGTCTTTCACTTTTCACTTTCATGCATTGGAGAAGGAAATGGCAACCCACTCCAATGTTCTTGCCTGGAGAATCCCAGGGACAGGGTAGCCTGGTGGGCTGCTGTCTATGAGGTCGCAGAGTCAGACACGACTAAAGTGACTTAGCAGCAAATGAATTTGCCAACAAAGGTCCATGTAGTCAAGGCTATGGTTTTTCCAGTGGTCATGTATGGATGAGAGAGTTGGACTGTGAAGAAAGCTGAGCGCCAAAGAATTGATGCTTTTGAACTGTGGCGTTGCAGAAGACTGTTGAGAGTCCCTTGGACTGCAAGGAGATCCAACCAGTCCATCCTAAAGGAGATCAGACCTGGTGTTCCTTGGAAAGAATGATGCTAAAGCTGAAACTCTAGTACTTTGGCCACCTCATGCGAAGAGTTGACTTATTGGAAAAGGCTCTGATGCTGGGAGGGATTGGGGGCAGGAGGAAAAGGGAACGACAGAGGATGAGATGGCTTGATGGCATCACCGACTCGGTGAACATGAGTCTGCGTGAACTCCTGGAGATGGTGATGGACAGGGAGGCCTGGTGTGCTGCGATTCATGGGGTCACCAAGAGTCGGACATGACTGAGCCACTGAACTGAACTGACTCCTGGGCAGCTTTGGCAAGTACTTGTTCTTATTGAGTATCAGCAGGGTTATTGCAGCCTAATGAACTGTCATTTGATTTTTACACTTTCCCAATATGTTGTAAAGAGAAACTTTACTGTCTTTAGTAAGTCCATATTTTTATTACTCTTTAATGTAAATTGAATCTCACTAACTGAAGTGAAGGTTATCAAAAGGACTGCTTAGTGGTTAGGACAGTTGGATATTTTTTCCGTTCATTAAGTCACCTGAATGCTTCAGTTCAGTTCCTCTGTCATATCCCAACTCTTTGCAACCCCATGGACTGCAGCACACCAGGCCTCCCTGTCTATCACCAACTCCCCAAGCTTACTCAAACTCATGCCCATCGAGTTGCTGATGCCATCCAACCATCTCATCTTCTGTTGTCCCCTTCTCCTCCTGCCTTCAATCTTTCCCAGCATCAGGATCTTTTCTAACGAGTCAGTTCTTTGCATCAGGTGGC
Source organism: Madoqua kirkii (assembly GCA_006408675.1). Taxonomy (NCBI): domain Eukaryota; kingdom Metazoa; phylum Chordata; class Mammalia; order Artiodactyla; family Bovidae; genus Madoqua; species Madoqua kirkii. The sequence continues at coordinate 3,515 of SJYC01070313.1, forward strand.
CAAAGGATTGGAGTTTCAGCTTCAGCATCAGTCCTTCCAATGAATATTCAGGACTGATTTCCTTTAGGATGGACTGGTTGGATCTCCTTGTGTCCAAGGGACTCCCAAGAGTCTTCTCCAACTCCACAGTTCAAAAACATCAATTTTTTGGCACTCAGCTTTCTTTATAGTCCATCTCTCACATCCAGTCTTTACAGTAACCCATCTGTTGGATGTTAGGAACCTAAATCTATAAACCTGAAAAGTCTCCCAGACACTGATCTCTACACCCCTTCTCATGAACTGTGACCAAGTAGGAAGACAGATGTTTACAATTGTTGGGGACTACAGGAACCTTGTGGGGCTTCCCTGGTGGCTCAGATGGTAAAGAATCTACCTGCAATACATGAGACCTGAGTTTGATCCTTGGGTTGGGAAGATACCCTGCAGAAGGGAATGTCTACACACTCTAGTATTCTTGCCTGGAGAATTCCCTGGACAGAGGAGCCTAACAGACTTCTGTCCGAGGGGTCGCAAAGAGTGACTTTCACACTCACAGGGATCTTGTAAATGCAGATAAGGGGATAGTTGCTTCTAGCTTGTGGGGTAGGAAGGGAATGAAGGACAGCTATGGAAAACTATCCAGGAAAAAAACTCAGGTGAAAGAGGTGATTTTTCTGCTTACATAGCTGGCTATGCTCAATCGTGTCCAACTTTGCAACCCCATGGACTATAGCCTACCAGGCTTCTCGCTCCATGGAATTTTCCAGACAAAAATACTGGAGCAGGTTGCCATTTCCTCCTCTAAGGGTATCTTCCTGACCCAAGGATTGAACCCATGTCTCTAGTGTCCCCTGCATTGGCAGGCATATTCTTTAATACTGCGCCACCTGGAAAGCCCTACATAGCTGGCTCAATCTTAAATCTCCTAACTCCAAACTCCTTCATCAGATAAACATTGTTTGAATATCTAGTATTTGTCAGGTCTGACTTCAGATGCTAGGATATAAAGATGAGCAAGGTACCAGGAGTTCCCAGTTTGGTAAGAAGACAAGGAAGGCAGGAAACAGCTATGAAAAATGTATTTCACAAAAGTATCTGTAGTCATTTGGTTTAGACTTTGGGATTTAACCTAGCTCACGTTAGGGTTGGGAAAGGTCATATCCTCCAGACACACAAATTTCCTCTGCAGCACCCTAGCAAATAGCCATCTACTATTAGCTCCAGCAATATCTAGTGATTTGTGACTAGATGACTTATGGCACATAATCCTTGAAGGGAGCTCATTCCATTTTTGAGCAATTCTCATGTTAAACTCAGAACAGCTTTCTTACGCATTCTATTTGTTGATGCAAGTTCTGCCTCTGGAGCTGCAAATAGTAGCTCTCAAATCTGTTTCATATCACTACTCTTCAAGTATCTGAACACACCCTTTCCCTTAGTTATTTCTTTTATTTCTATGAGCCCTTGGTTGGTAAACTATTAATCATAACTCAGGTTCTAGACTCTGCCATAGCACTCAAAGCTAGGTGCTTCATCCAAAAGGTAGTCTGAGCAAGCAGAATATGATGCGAGTTGTATGATGCTACCCCAGGTTTGTCACCCTCCTTGCCAGAAATATCTGGGAAAATCTTTACTGTCTTTGTGAAGGTGGTTTGATCACAAGCTCAGTTTGGGATAGAGACTCACAAATCAGTTCAAAGTTCTGAATTCATATTACCTAGGTTAACAGTTAAATTTACCTAAGGCTACTGGTTTATGGCAGAAAGTGAAGAAGAACTAAAGCGCCTCTTGATGAAAATGAAAGAAGAAAGTGAAAAAGTTGGCTTAAAGCTCAACATTCAGAAAACTAAGATCATGGCATCTGGTGGGGATGGCAAATAGATGGGGAAACAGTGGCTCACTTTATTTTTCTGGGCTCCAAAGTCACTGCAGATGGTGATTGCAGCCATGAAATTAAAAGACACTTAAGTCCTTGGAAGGAAAGTTATGACCAACCTAGACAGAGACATAACTTTGCCAACAAAGGTCCATCTAGTCAAGGCTATGGTTTTTCCAGTGGTCATGTTTGGATGTGAGAGTTGGACTATAAAGAAAGCTGAGCGCCGAAGAATTGATGCTTTTGAACTGTGGTGTTGGAGAAGACTCTTGAGAGTTCCTTGGACTGCAAGGAGATCCAACCACTCCATCCTAAAGGAGATCAGTCCTGGGTGTTCATTGGAAGGACTGATGGTGAAGCTGAAACTCCAAAACTTTGGCCACCTGATGCAAAGAGCTGACTCATTTGAAAAGACCTTGGTGCTGGGAAAGATTGAGGGCAGGAGAAGGGGACGGCAGAGGATGAGATGCTTGGATGACATCACCAACTCGATGGACATGGGTTTGGGTGGACTCTGGGATTTGGTGATGGACAGGGAGGCCTGGCGTGCTGCGGTTCATGGGGTCGCAAAGAGTCGGACGCGACTCAGCAACTGAACTGAACTAGTTTATTCAGTTTGTAATGCCAGTGAGATTTGTTCCCGATTATTTTGCTAGAGGAAAACTGCTGCACAGCAAATATATCCAGCAAAATGTGTGGCAAACACTAGCATGTGTGTCTAATTTTCACTGGGCAGACCATCCTTTTTTGCAAAGAACTGTTTCTAAAGCCGAATTGCTAAACAAATCCCACTTCTCTTAAAACTCCCTACCACAGGAGGGATTATTTTGCTATCTTGGCCCCTGTTTACTGTCAAATAAATCATAGATAACACAATAATGTGTTTTACAGTTCAAAGAAGGAAGGTCTCAGTTTTTTTCTTTCCATAAGGCTAGGACCATATTTCTAAAGCAGAGTAGAACAGTGGTTAGTCACGTGATCCTCAAAGCTGCCCACTTTAGAATCCTGGTAGACCACTTAACTAGCTGTGTGGCTTCAGGCAAGTTCCCACTTACCAGAGAGTGACAAAATATCTTAAAAGTTGTTGTCAAGAGTCAGTGAGTTAGTACTTCTTTCGCAGTTAGAACAGTCAAACTTGAATATTCATTAGAAGGACTGATGCTGAAGCTCCAATACTCTGGCCGCCTGATGTGAAGAGACTCATTGGAAAAGATGAGGGTAGGAGGAGAAGGGGACAACAGAGGATAAAATAGTGGGATGGCATCACTGACTCAATGCACAGGAGTTTAAGCAAACTCTGGGAAATAGTAAAGGACAGGGAAGCCTGGTGTGCTACAGTCCAAAGAGTTGGATGTGACTTAGTGACTGAACAACAACAACATATAAGTACTCAGTTAATGAGTACTAAGTTAATGTTTTAACTATTAGTAGTAGTAGAATAACAACACTAATACAAATGAGACTTAGGTTAGTAATTTTATTTCCTGAAAAATGTAAACAAGTTTTGCAGAGAGACGGAAGTTGGAATAATTTGGATGGTTTGTTTTTGAAAAGATTTATGTTTTAAACTGGCTAAGAAAATTTTCTCTGGGCTGTGCTATGAAACTGTTTGATTTTAGAATTTGAAGAAACTTGTTAAAAAATTCTTAATCCTTAAAGGCATTAAACAGTGGGATAAAACGGCTACCACAGCTCTTTTATTCCTTGACGTTTTAAAGTGTGAATCATCTTACAAAAAAGGATAGCTTTGGGGAGAATTTAATGACTATTAATAAGCGCTGTCTATCACTCACTAGCTTATTTGCTGTTTTTCTTTTGAACTCAGGTGGGCAGAATTAGATTGATAATGATCAGTCATACCTTTTTATATTTGTGATGATTCATGATCACAGAAAACCGGTTCTTAATTCTTCCCCTTTGTCCCCTTTTCCAGCTTCATTGCTCCTCCCTCCCTTTATAATAAGGCTCATACTCTTAGATATTTAATACATGCCTTCCCAGGCCAGGCTGGTAGAATTTTACGTTTATGTTTGTCCGCTTGAGGAGTTTAGTGCTGTTTTGTTTGTGTGTGCGTATGTGTGTTAAGTTTTTCATGATTATATTGTCATTCAGTTCCACTCTCTTGGTAGACATGATTTTTGTGGCTCTCAGCTCAACATTTTTGACTGATACACAGTATATAATACACAACATTTCTCTTCTCTGTTTTTCTCCTACTAGACATTGAGTTTTCTCCTCAGTCAGCACTGTTGCAGACAGGGCTCTGATGCCCGTTCTTGTCCATGTGCCCAGGAACACACAGCTGAGAAACAGTAGCACCAAGTTTTGAGCCTGAGTATCTGACCCAGTTGGTTCTTTTTCACTGTGCAGACTCCCTGTCATCACTTCCTTCCTTTGTTTATTACATGAACACTATCACAATAACAGCAGTGGAAATATTAAAAATGCAGTGGGATTGTTGATTTTCCAACTCTTCATTTTTTGTCCAAATATCTAAATTGTATTATTAATCCAGTATAGCCAACAATTTTATATTAATGCATTTTTCACACTGATAATAGCATCAACATCAGGGGGTCACAAAGGATCCACTGGTAAATATTTTAGGCTGTGTGGGCCCTGTGGTATCTGTCACAGCTACTTAACTGCAGATGTAGTAGGAAAGCTGTCAGAGACAGTTCTTCAACCTGTAAGTGGGGCTGTGTCTCAATGAAACTTTTTTTAATGAAACAAGTGGTGGGCCAGATTTAGCCCATTCACAGTAGTTTGCTGACCTGTGATTTAAATAATGATTCTAATGGCCTCAAAATATTCCTCTATTCAAGTTTTTTTTTTTTTCCAGTATTAAAAGTGATGCTGAAATTGCACATTCATAGGCACTAACCATCAAGGGTTCTCCCTAAGACTGAACCTCAGAAAAATGGAGAAGGGAATGACTGGCTTTAAGACTGTGAGCCTGAAGCTGTGACCTGTGACTGTCACATGGGTTAAGCAAAAATACCATAATCTACGGATGCCACACAGAGGGACAACAAAAAGTTTAAGAACTTAAGAACAGTAGCTGAGACTGTTGCTAATGCCTTAGATTTTTGATCACATCTCTCATCTTTTAAACTGAGTCTGATTGAAAACTGCAGGCTCCAAATGGAGTCCTGACTGCTGGGCCATCCCACCAAACTGGGGCTTTCATAACTAACCTTGAAGCTTCAGCCTCCCCCAGAAATGTGAGTCTTTAACCTGCCAGTCTACCATTGGGTTAAGCAAAAATGCCATAATCTACGGATGCCACACAGAGGGACAACAAAAAGTTTAAGAACTTAAGAACAGTAGCTGAGACTGTTGCTAATGCCTTAGATTTTTGATCACATCTCTCATCTTTTAAACTGAGTCTGATTGAAAACTGCAGGCTCCAAATGGAGTCCTGACTGCTGGGCCATCCCACCAAACTGGGGCTTTCATAACTAACCTTGAAGCTTCAGCCTCCCCCAGAAATGTGAGTCTTTAACCGGCCAGTCTACCAGAATGATGTCTGTTTGGGCTGGCTTAGCATTCTAAGCTCTGCTGCTGCTGCTGCTGCTGCTAAGTCATTTCAGTCGTGTCCGACTCTGTGCGACCCCATAGATGGCAGGCCGCCAGGCTCCGCCGTCCCTGGGATTCTCCAGGCAAGAACACTGGAGTGGGTTGCCGTTTCTTTCTCCAATGCATGAAAGTGAAAAGTGAAAGTGAAGTTGCTCAATCGTGTCTGACTCTTAGCGACCCCAGGGACTACAGCCCCCCAGGCCCCTCCGTCCATGGGATTTTCCAGGCAAGAGTACTGGAGTGGGTTGCCATTGTCTTCTCCGGTTCTAAGCTCTAGCCGTACTTAATTTATGGAAGTCAGTTTTTCTTTGGCGTTCACCTACATATCCACGTTTGTAATTTACTTGCCTTGATGATCTCTTATTATTGTTCAGGGCATTGGTATAACTTGTTATTACCCCTGTCGCCCCCATTATCATTTCACTGAGTTACTGTTTTTATGGTAGGTTTTTTCTTTTTCATGTTTCTCTTTATATATTACCCAGACTTCTCAGTTTGGGAAAATTTGCAATTACTGTATAAAAATAAAAAGAGTAATCTGGAAATTACTGTTAATCTGATGGTTACTCTTTCGTCCTTTTCAGGTATACTTTTGCCAGCATGGATCGGTTTGGCGATATATCAGAAGGTGAAGTGGACCATTCTTTCTTTGACAGTGACTTCGAAGAAGCAAAGAAAGGTGACAGCAGCTCAGTTTTTGACAAGCAGGATGATGACGCTGAAGAGAGAATAGACAAAGATACGGAAAATGTAAACTTGAAACTTGGACTACAAAGAGAGGAAGATGATCTTACTGGGAAGGGAACGGAGAGCAATGGGAAAACTCCTCCAGAGGAACACCCTATAGAAGATGATAATGCACAAGCTGGAAATTCCTCGTCCTTGACCACTTCTTCAAGATCAAAATTGTGTGATGCTAGAGTAGAACATAAAATACGCTTGCCCACTCCAAATAGCCTTCCCCAAACTGTAAAAGACGGCGAGCATGACTACTATACAGATGGAGAGGAGAGCACTGATGACGAGAAAAAGCATCATGTCAGGTCCAAGTCAGCTAAGCTGCCAAATAACTTCAAGAAAAGCCTAAGTAAAAAGTATTCCAGAAGCAGTTCCTCTTCCTCTTTGTCCTTCTCATCTTCAAGTTCCGATACAGGCTGTTCAGATACCGGATCTGATGTCGGCCTGTCTGATTCATCTCCATCACTGAAGAAGCGTCTCCCTGGCACCACCACTTGTCACCCAAACTGAAATATAAACCAGGAGAAAAATCACCAGGAGCCTACGCTTCAGGTACAAAACCCAAGGTTGGTGATGACACCGAAGAATCAGAAGACACTGTGACGGACGTCACTCCTTTATCAACCCCGGACATCAGCCCGGTGCAGTCTTTCGAACTGGGTGCCTCAAGCGACCAAAAAATGAAAGTTAAAAGGCAAGAAAATGTGAGGCAAGAAGTATATGAAAATGTTGAGGATTTGAAAAATAACTCGAAATCTTTGAAATCGGCCAAAAAAGGGAAGGAAAAACATGAACCCAGTCTCACCTCAAAGTCAACGCCGTTGGATTCCAGTTTAGACCACAGATATAAACAAAAAGTCTTACATGACACAATGGACCTGAATCATCTTTTAAAAGGTAATTTTAAACACTGTGTTTGGAATTTATTTTTTAAATCACTACACCTGGAGATAGGGCCTTTGTTTATTTTATAATTTAGTTTTGGCTGCATGGTCTTACTCTAGTTGTGTCAAGTGGGGGGGCTACCCTCTAGTTGGGGTGCACAGGCTTCTTATTTTGGTGGCTTCTCGTTGCAGAGCACCAGTTCTAGGTTCATGGGCTTCAGTAGTTGCAACTCAGTAGTTGTGGTATATGGGCTTAGTTACACCATGGCATGTGGATTCCACCCAGACCATGGATCGAAACCCTGTCCCCTGCATTGGCTGGTGGATTCTTATCCACTCTACCCCCCAGGGAAGTCCTGTGTATTGAATGTAAATATTAAACCTAATATTATGTTGAGCTTAAATATTAAATGCTATGAATTTGCCTTGATTTTTCTAGTAGGTGTGTTTTATTGTTTGAGATCATGGATATATTATTATAATGTAACCAAATTATTTCATCGAAAGATACCTGGAATATCATTATTTATGTTATTGCAAAACTGATCAACTGGGACTAGAAAGTACTTCACAGTGATTCTTAGAAACTCAAAGTGCCTGGAGACCAGATAAAATAAATGCAAGAAGGGAACAGATGTTTTCCTACGTTTTGATGGAGACATGGGTGTAAGATGTATTTCACTTTCTTTAAGAAAGAAAGCAAGAGCACCAAATTTAAGGGAAGGTGGCATGAGTGCTGGCAAATTAAGAGAGCTCAGAGTAAACTGTAGGAGACAATTCAGATTTTAAGTTAAGGCTAGAGAGAATTACTGGAGAATAATTACCAAGTTGATGAAATAGCATGATTCAAGTTTTAGTTACTTTTAAGATAGAAGGATTTAAGAACTAAGATAATCCTGACTACTGTATTTCTGACTCAATTTATTTATACCCATTATTGAGTTTGAAAGGAACAATATATTCCAGGTGAAGAAAAAGCAACCTCAGACTTCATCTTTGACTAGTCAATATAAAACTAAAAATATTGAGCTTGCAGGTTAGGTTTTAGGGCAATTGAAGATAAAGTTTTTAAGTTGCAAATAAGACTCTCTTGTCTTCATTTGTTTGAAATGTTAGTTGAAAGAATAAATCTTCAGCTACATAATTTACATTATGTAAATTCCTGTCATGGCCTGATAGAAGGGCATACATAAGTTCCTTATTTGGTCAAATGAGTCTCATAGATTGATAAAATGTATTTTGGAGCAACTTTCACTTGTGAATGTTTTATAGGTGTTCTTTGATTGTTACTCATAGATTGTTTAATTATTTAAAATATCAATAGTTTAAGGAAGAATACTCAGAAAGTAAAGTCTTGAAAAAGATATGCCAGGCTGGTAAGAAAGAGAAAATAAAGTATCGATCTTATTTGTATACAAAGTAGAATTCAAAATTAGATTCTTGACATTGCCTATTACCATCTAGTGGCTAAGTCTCCACTCAGCATGCCTTTCCTGATAAATGCTCATTCAATCTCTTAAAACTTCTTGCCCATCTGCTGCTTCCTCTAACAATGGAAATGATCTTTAAAAAAGGAGATCAGACCTACTAGTTTCCTTCTTAACTCTTCAGTGGGCTTAACTCTTAGGTTAAAAATAAATGCCAAATTTCTTGCCATAGGCTAACAGACTATTTAAGGGCTTCCCTGGTGGCGCAGAGGTTAAAGTGTCAGCCTGCAATGTGGGAGACCTGGGTTCGATCCCTGGGTCAGGAAGATCCCCTAGAGAAGGAAATGGCAACCCACTTCAGTATTCTTGCCTGGAGAATCCCATGGACGGAGGATCTTGGTGGGCTCCAGTCCACGGGTCACAAAGAGTCGGACACAACTGAGCGACTTCACTTTCATTTTCAACAGACTATTTATTCAGTGACTCTTCATCTCAGGAAGTATGTGAGCATCTCTTGGAGAACTACTCAAATTATTAAAACAAACTATTAAGTACTGATGCTTGGGCCGTGGAGAGCCTGCTTGTCTAATATGCAGTTAAAGTTGGTGAACCATGGCTCTCCATCATTATGTTTACTGCCTTCAGCTCCTCTTTCTCTGATTACCTCTCCGTCCAGTCACAGTACTTCCGTACTGTTCATAGAATGTTAATACTTTGCACTCGTGGAGTATTTACACTTGAGATTGGCCTCTCTTCTCTGTAGAGGCTACTTCAGTCTGTTGCTCGGCCCTTAGCTTATCTATCACCTTCTCGGAAGTACTCTTCTGAAGCTTCTGTGCAGACGTTTCACACCCACCACTGCCTCACAGTCACAAAAGCCCATTTTCTTTCAGGAGACTCTGGAGTTAGTGTAAGCAACATGAGGGCCAGATCTTATTCCTTGCTGGCATCCCCGCATTAGACACTATTTGTTACCTAAAAGACTGTGGGACACTTCTGTCCACAGCGTTAACGGTCAGGAAGTATGCATCTTAAGTTTCACTGAAATTGGATTTTTTTAAAATTTTTTTTATTAATTTAAAACTTTATTCTATTTTACAATACTGTAATGGTTTTGCCATACATTGACATGAATCAGCCACAGGTGTACACGATCTCCCAGTGCCGAAGCCCCCTCCCACCTCCCACCCCATACCATCTCCCCGGATCATCCCGTACACCAGCCCCAAGCATCCTGTATCCTGCATTGAACATAGACTGGCGCTTCATTTCTTATATGATAGTATACATGTTTCAGTGTCATTCTCCCAAATCATCCCACCCTCTCCCTCTCCCTCAGAAGCCAAAAGTCTGTTCTATACCTCTGTGTCTCTTATGTTGTCTCACTTACAGGGTCATTGGATTTTGTAATGGTTACTCACTAGTCTTAGCTTTGCCATCTGAAACACATACAGTAAGTCTTTGCCTCCTGCTTCTGCCTTATAATCGTATCCTGTTTTGACAGAGCTAAAATGTGGCTCAGTCTCTAGGCACATGGACAGGAGCTTTATTCAGTCTGCTGCCCCCGGGGGATCCCTGATCCCAGGACCTGCCCATACAGTATGTGGTGTTCAGGGTTACTACAAGCCCAAGAACAAAGTGGCATTTTCCCCCCTTGATGCATCTGTTATCGGAGTTACCAATATAACCCACCAAAGATTCTTTATAGCAGTAGAGTATGTTTTAAATACTAATTGTGGCAATCAGTCTATGCATACGGTGTTTCTTGAGGTTTCTCAAATTATTATTCCTGCTGAATTTGCCCAGTGAAACTTTCAGATCCAAGAATATTTTTGTTTTTCTTTTTTTTGTTTTCCCCAGAGAGCTAAGCCATGGACATGTGAGATGTGGTGTGTGCGTGGCCAAGCCATGTCGCTCGTGCTGTCTTCTGTTAAGGCAGGCAGTAAAGGACTGCAGCAGTGTTCAACTCTGCTTCTCTTCTCACTAATTTTTTATTTTTATAAAATGTGATATTTACATAGAACTGGTTTATTATTTTCAGATGAATTAACATATCTTTCAATTTTTTTACCATTAATTTCTAACATGGTAAATATTAATAGATATAACCCACATAAACATTATTTGGGGTCCTCAGTAAACTTTTGGTGTGAGGTCTGTTTAAGAATTTCTATTCCTGAAGAATGGATATATAATCTGTTAGAGAAAAAATAAATTAGCATAGTCAGCCTTCAAAAAGGGGGAAAATGGGGGAAAAGAACAAAAAAAATTATTTTTTTGAAGAAATAAAATTGTGAGGAAAGATCAATATAATTAAATTGTTTTGACTTATCAGAAGGTATTATCAGAGGGGATAAATTTTTTTAATCAAGTTCAACCTGCAAAGATGTTTAAAATATCAATAGTATAGGAAGAATGAAACTAAAGGTTTGAAAAAGTTATACCAGGCAGGTAACAAGGAGGAAATAGAAATATCAATCTTATTAGTACAAAAAATAGAATTTAAGATGTGAAAATCACTGAAAGGGACAAAGAAGCTATTTTATGTGAACCAGCTGACCAAGTGCACAAAATGATTTAACAGCCATTGATTCGAAGTGTTTGATAAAAGCAAAGCAGAGCTAGATGATGAAATTGATAAAGAAGTAATCACTATGGAAAATTGGTAGATGTTAGACCAAAAAAAAAGTATGAACTACCCACTTACAGGCTGCACTTGGCCCATGGGTTGTTGTGGGGTTTTTTGTCTATTACATAATATATATTTTTAAGTGATGAGATAGCAGTTTCTATTGCTACATAACAAATTACCCTAGTACTTAGGGTATAGTCATAGTCGCTCAGTCATGTCCAACTCTTTGCGATCCCATGGACTAATGTGGCCCACCAGGCTCCTCTGTCCATGTTATTCTCGAGGCAAGAATAGTGGAGTTGGGTAGCCTTTCCCTTTTCCAGAGGATCCTCCTGACCCAGGGATCGAACCCCGGTCTCCCACACTGGAGGCAGATTCTTGACTGTCTGAGCCACCAGGGAAGCCCCTTAGGGTATATAGAGAGACTCAAAGGTGGGGGTGACTTGACAGGTGGGGTGTGGAATCATCTGAGTGCTGGTGTACTCACACATCAAGTGTCTGGACTTGGGGTGACTTGGAGACCAGGACTTGCTGAGCAGAGGGCTCGTGCGTGGCCTCTCCCTGTGGTCTGGCTACTTCAGGTACCACAGCCTCAGTGCAGATGGTTCAGAGCCCCAAGGACAGTGTTCCAGGAAACAAGGTGCAAACCTCACCACCTTTTATGACCTAGCATCGGAAGCCATATGGCATCATTTCTTCCATGTTCTGTTGGCTTTACACCTTTCCAGATTTAAGAGCAGGGGTGTAGACCCTCCTTCTTAATGGGAGGAGTGTCAAATAACACGGACTCTCTGCAAAACTTCTTCAGTCCACCCTCTGGCCATACATTGGTTTACATTCCTCCCAAGTGCAAAACTATGTTCCCCTTTTTCAAAGACCCCTCCCACCTGGTGATCCAGGGTTAAAGCAAGTCCCAGGGCAACTGTGGCTCCTTGGGTGTGGTTCCTCAACTTTAGCTTGAGTACTTTGGGACTCTTCTGCCAGGAGAGACTCGGAAGCTGAAGTAGTAAGAATTTTGAACCCCAAAAGTCCCAGCTCTGATATTCTCTATAAATTCTGCTTGAAAACTGACCCATTCCTTTTTTCACCTGTTTTCTATCCTGTCTTCTTATGGTGGTAAAATAAACTATTGATACTTTAAAGATTCTCCCTGGAGATCTGCTTAGCAAAATCCACCAATGGAAGAAGGTATGTTTTCCTTCTTCCTCGCTATCTTAGCCAACAGTGTTGCTAAAATTCTGCCACTTGATCATCTTCACCAGCAGTCTCCTCCAACCCTTTCTAGCTCCACTTACTATCTGATCTCAAAGCTAGTGCTCCAGATGTTAGGTTTTTGTTGCAGTAGTACCCTACTCCTGGTACTCTGTTATGTGTGTTAGTTACTATTGCTGTGATGACAGATCACAGTGTTAGATGGGTAAAGTGGCAGCCTAGGATGACCTGAAGGCTGGGGTCACAGTGCCCACACCACACATAGCCCCTCTATGTGGTTTTGATGTCCTCACAGGGTAGTCAGCCTCACAGCCTCGGGGCAGCCAGACACAGGGTGGCCCAGGGCCCCAAGCACAAGGACTCCAGAGACCAGGTGGGGTGGGCTGCATCTGTGTCTATTTTTGCCCAGCCTTGGGCTATATCGTGTTGGTCCACGCCATCACAGACCTGCCCAGATGCAAAGGAAGGAGACCAGAAGAATGTCTCAGAAGTTTTCCTCTGACAAGATGTTCATAAAGAAGATAAAGAAACTTAGTAAATTTAGTATTATTCCTTGAATCATCACCTCTCAGTTACAAGAGTTAGGATTAAAAAAAAAAACCTTTGAAACATCATTTTAAAAAGCAAATATTGGTTTTTTTAATTGGGATCGTGAATATGCCTGCAGGGTGGATTTTTTTAAAGAAAAACATATTATGTATATAAGGATATTATATGGCTTGGGATAAATTTTCCATTAATAGTATTCACATAAACATTTTAAATGCTGTCCGTATCACAATTTAGGTGCAAGTTAAGCTGGTACTTCTAGTAAATGGTGTTACTGAGTCAAGAAGTGGCTCTAGTGATAACGGACTTTTTGAAATACTGTAAAGAGTTTGAGTAAAATGTTTCATTAACGAAAATTAGGGAAAAGGAGTTATTTCTTAAATGAGTCATTTAAATAATGTACATATTTATGTTAATATATTTTTATCCCTGAAATTTTAGTCAAATTAATATTTTTTTAGATCTTAATTGGAAAGACAGTGGATCATATATTGGAGGTTGCCTCATACTAAAGTGTATAGTAGCCACTTTAGAAAAATGCGTTAATGATACCTGACATCAGTATGTAAGCACTCAACATATACTTTTCCCATCAAGGGAGGTTAGAATGCTGTTTCATTTTTTTTTTTTAATGAATTAGTTTGAAATCCTTCCTTTATTTTATTTTTAGCTGTTGCCTTATTTTACTTATAAAAGCTTTTTGTAAATGACATTAGGAAAATAGCATACTTTTAATTCCCTCTAGAATTTAATTTTAAAGGGTATATTAACCTAGAAACCTTATTCAATTCTACAAAATGAATATTTCTTGGAAGTAAGATAATTCAATTATATATAGTCTATAATATCTCCTTCTAAATGTGTTCCTATTCAGGTTTCGTGATTAGTTTGGTGTGCTTTTCAACAAATTACCAGTCATTAATTTCCTAATTTTTCCTATCAGGAAGTCACTGTTAATAATTTTTTTTAAGTTTCCTTAATCTCTGATCGTCTTTGGTTTAAGCATTGAGATGTAGATTTACAGTTTTGTGACCTTGCTCAAAGGATTTAACTTTTCTGCGCCAGTCACATTTTTAAATGGGCTTAAAAATGCTTTTAACGGCATAAAATACTAAGTAAGTAAAAGAATGTACTTGCTTAGTACAAGTACAACAGCAAGATGATTGTTGTTCAGTCACTAAGTGTGCTTGACTCTTGGCAGCGCCGTGGACTGCAGCACGCCAGGCTTCTCTGACCTTCACTGTCTCCTGGAGTTTGCTCAAATTCATGTCCGTTGAGTCCATGATGCTGTCTTAACAATCTCATGCTATGTCATCCTCTTCTCCTTTTGCCTTCAGTCTTTCCCAGCATCAGGGTCTTTTCCAATGAGGAGGGAATGGCAAACAGTACCAGTATTCTTTCCATGAGAACCCCATGAACATAAAGGTACTCTGATATAATGAAAGCAAATAACGGGGGACTTCCAGTGGCTAAGACTCCACACTTCCACTGCAGGGAGCCTGGGATCAGTCCCTGGTCAGGGAATTAGATCCTGTATGCCTCAACTAAGACCCAGTACAGTCAAATAAATGATTAATTTAAAACAAATAATGGTTACTTTAAAAAGATATTGTTAAATATACCAAATTTGTTCAAACAAATGAACCAAATGATATCAAATGTTAATCTGCTATAATACATTCATTTTTAGCAGAAACTTCATGTGAAACAAGCTTAATATGTTTAGAAATTTCTGATAACTGTTCAGTAATAATTGTGTGACTTGCTGAAAATTGTTCTAATAATATGAAATATTGATAATTTAGCATGTTGATAAAAATTTCATTTGATAACCATAGTATACAAAATATTTTTCTTGATTAAAAGCTCTTTTTATATAAGGTATTCATTTGGCTTATGTCTAGTCAGGAATAATAGTTTGACTTTTATAATAGATATCTTTGTTACAATGCCAGTATCAAGACCATAAGTCTTGTATAGTAAAATTCTTTCAGGTTAAGTTGAAAGTTTCAAAATATTAGGTTTGCTTTTGCCATTTTCTGGCCATTGTTTGCATTACTGAGAACATTTTATTTTTTGAATTATGTGTGTCGGTGTGCTCGGTCGTTCGATTGTATCCAATTCTTTGCAGCCTGCCAGATTTCTTTGTCCATGGGATTTTCCAGGCAAGAAGACTGGAGTGGGTTGCCACTTCCTACTCCAGGGGATTTTCCCGACCCAGGGTTTGAGCCCACATCTCCTGTATCGCACATGGAATCTTGTACACCACTTGGGATGCCTTTCTGACTAATAAAAACCATCTAAACTGAGTATTCTGTCAGTGCAATCCACCAGAGGTCTCTAACTTTTCAGCTTCCTTTAGAAGAACATACAATGAACACGACCAAAGCATTTTCCATAAATTATATCTGCAGTCTACAACCAGTGCCTTGTTCGTTTCTTATTAAAATATTGTCACGGTTTTGTGTATAGCGTTTACTCCCAAAGAACCCAATGAGCATAAACCTCTAAGCTGCCTCTGAATTTTTTTCTACCCAGTTGTAGTCTGGATGTCGTTGAAATTATTCGATACAGCCCTTATCATGAATTAATGTAGTTTCTGTTGAAAAAGTTAAAGCATACACCATTATGCCATCATATTGCTGGTAATATGGCCATTTTTCCTTTTTTTGTTCACTTTTGTTGTTGTTCACTTCTGTAGCTTTTCTGCACTTAGATAAAAAGAGACCACAAAAGCATCACTTTGATCAGCCTTCAGTAGCACCGAGGAAAAACTACTCCTTCACCAGAGAGGAAGTGAGACAGATTGATCGAGAAAATCAGAGGCTTTTGAAAGAACTGTCGAGACAGGCTGAGAAACCAGGAAGCAAGAGTATGATTCCAAGATCGACTGGTCCTCCCCCTAAGTTGTATCATAGTGCTCTCAACAGACAGAGGGAACAACAAAGGATTGAAAGAGAAAATTTGGTAAGTGACTGATTAACGTTTTAGTCATCAAATAAAGTGCATTTGTACTGATTTGTAAGCCCATCTTTCAGCAAATCCAATACAGCCAAATTTTCTAAATGATACAAAAGTAAGAATAGGTTTGTATGGCATAAAATATAGGATGAGCCATGAGCCCGGAAGGTAACAGTCTGCTTTTTTTTATCCAGGAAGCTATATTTTAAGGGAGTAGTAAGTGAAAATACTGCAAGGTCTATTATTTATTTGACTAGATCTGTTAAAGTACTATAGCAACATAGGAAAAGATGTCCAAGGATTAGATACATACATCTTCTGTGAAGTACTCAGTCACTAGCTAAATCTATTTTACTTCATTTTATCCTCAAAAACTAAAATAATTTATATATCATTTATTTTAAATAATACACACATTCAGAGAGGTGCCCTGCTGCTTGAATGTATGAAAGACAGTGATTATTAAAAATCATACAGTAATAGTTCTTTGATAGCCTAAGAAATATATGTATGGAAACTGTTGAAAAATCTTCACATTAAAAAGCTATTATTCATAGCATATCACTTTCTTTATAAAATGCAATTCATAATTGCTGGGTATTGTTCCAAGTGTCTTCTAAATATTAGCTAATTGAATCCAGACAGTAATTCTTTCAGGGACGTACTTATTTTTATCCACATCTTACAGGTAGAATAATTGAGACCTAAAAGGGTTAAATAATTAACCCATGGACAAGGAGCTGCTAAGCAAGTGACTGAGCCAAGATTTTACTAGGTAGCATCTTCAACTAAAGTTAGACCCTTAATGAACACATACATTCAGAGTTAAAATCAGTAATAAAGCTGTTATTAAAATTACTAGAACAGTTTCCCAAATTCACCCTTATTATGTTTCATCATCAGTACAGTTCTACTTAACCTGAATTTGCAAGAGTGACTCTTAGGAATTTATTACTATCACTAACACCAAGAGTTGGTGAGCTAGGGTAGTATATTTGCAAAAAATAGTAAAATACTGGTCATGAGAGTTACCCTGAACATGGAAGAGAGTAGATTACAGCAGAACAAGTTGACACGAGGTTGATGGGTAATGACCTAGATGGTGACTTTCTGTGCATCACTCTAGCAAGTTCAGGATTCATTTACATTTTAAGGAAATGGTTAAACAGCCAGAGCTGGTGGTAGAATCATATCCAGGTTTCCTCGCTTTGGGATTACTTTTTTCTTTTTAACATCTTTTTTGAGGTATAATTTACATGCCATACCCATCTAAAGTATACAGTTCAGAGGGTTCTGATAAATTACATGATTCACTTTTTTAAGTTATATGTAAACGTAACAAAATTTGCCACTTTAACTTTTTAAAATTTTCAGTGTCGTCTTCATTATTGTTTTGGTATGTGCGTACTGCCGTGTTTGTTTCTGAGTCACTCCTGGCGGGGCTGTGTCTCTGTCGTGGCATGCGGGCTTTCTCTAGTTTCGGGGAGCAGGGGCCCCTCTCTAGTTGCGTTGCTTGAGCGTCTCACTGTGGCAGCGTCTCTCGTTGGCAGAGCACTCACGGGCCACAGAGCATGCAGGCTTCAGTCGTTGTGGCGCACAAGCCCAGTTGCCCCATGGCCCGTGAAGACCTGGACCAGGGATCGAACCTGTGTCCTTTGCATTGGCAGGCAGGATTCTTATCCATACGCCCCAGGGAAGTCCACCGTTTTAACTGTTTTGAGTGATTGGTTCATTGACATTAATTACATTTACAGTGTTGTGAATTGTGAGTAAATACTACTTATTTCCAAAACTTTTTTGATCAGTCTGTACAGAAACACTGTTCCAAACAGTAACCCTCTGTTCTCCCTTCCCCTCAGCCCTGGGTAACCTCTCCTCTACCTTCTGTTGCTAATATATTTCATATTAGTAGAATAATGGACTCTTTGGTCATTTTATCTCTGGCTTATTTCACTCCATTATGTTTTCAAGGTCCATCCTGTAGCCTGTATCAGAACTTCATTCCTTTTTGTGGCTGAGTAATAGTCCATGTATGTATGTATGTGCCACATTTTGATTCCCCATTCATCTGATGATGGACACTTGGATTGTTTGCACATTTTGGCAATTGTGAATAATGCTGCCCTATAGGTATCTCTTCAGGTCCCAGCTTTCAGTTCCTTTATTTAGCTGTGTGCCTAAGAGTGGAATGGCTGGGTCATATAGTAATTCTATATTTATTGTTTTGAGGAACTTGGGTTTACTTTTGAGAAGTTGAAGCCATTAATGTCTAGGGATTGTTATAGATACAAATGAGATGAAAACTCATAAGCAGCTTCTGTTATACCCCATATCAATTGTACATCTCAGCTATTTTAATAAGCAGTGGAAAATTACCGCTATTTTTTTCTTTTTACTTTGTTACTTAGTAATTTGTATATGTGAGCAATATTTTTCTCCATTTCATATAGGATCTTATTTGTTATACTCGAGAACAGTAGAACATAAAATGAACCACATGTTTAATTTAAATTTTCCTGTTACATTAGAATCATCAAAGAAACAGGTGAAATTATTCTACCATAATAGTTACTTGACTAAATAAAAAATATTACACTTTAACATGTAATAAATATAAAAAATTATTGAGATATATTTTACGTTTTTTGATACTTTGGGTTTACTTTTGAGAAGTTGAAGCCATTAATGTCTAGGGATTGTTATAGATACAAATGAGATGAAAACTCATAAGCAGCTTCTGTTATACCCCATATCAATTGTACATCTCAGCTATTTTAATAAGCAGTGGAAAATTACCGCTATTTTTTTCTTTTTACTTTGTTACTTAGTAATTTGTATATGTGAGCAATATTTTTCTCCATTTCATATAGGATCTTATTTGTTATACTCGAGAACAGTAGAACATAAAATGAACCACATGTTTAATTTAAATTTTCCTGTTACATTAGAATCATCAAAGAAACAGGTGAAATTATTCTACCATAATAGTTACTTGACTAAATAAAAAATATTACACTTTAACATGTAATAAATATAAAAAATTATTGAGATATATTTTACCTTTTTTGATACTAAGTCTCTGGGGTCTGTTGTATATTTTATACTTAGAGCATATCTCAGTTTGAGCTAGCCACATTTTAAATGTTCTGTAACAATATGTGGCTTGTGGCCTTGGACAGTGCAGTTCTGAATCAAAAGCTTAATTCACAAGAAGTAGAAAAAGTAGCTTAAAGCTAAATGATAAAATAAGCATAATTTATTATAAAAATTATTATGTTATTGTAAGGAATAGTAATTGCCCAGATTTATGCTTAACTCTTCTTTATTAAGCAAATATTTGCTTTATTAGGCAAAGTAAAACTAATTCTATATATTACAACATTTTTTTCTTG
>SJYC01070314.1:0-23906 GCA_006408675.1 Madoqua kirkii
GTCCTTTGCATTTATTCTTCAAAATAGCTGATTATTTTTTCTTTATAAAAAATTTTTAATTAAATTTTTGTTGGAATTGTGTTGAATTTACATTTTAATTGCAGATTGTTGGGCACTCTTAAAATATTACCTTTTAATATAGAAATATGGTATGTCCTTCTGTTTACTCAAGCCTTCTTAACACTCGACCTTAGTAAGGTTTTGTAGTTTTCTTTAAAACTATATTTTTTATGTTATTGCCATGACATTTTTCATTTTGTTTTCGGACTGGTTATTTTCATAAACCATCAACTTTTGTGTATTCATTGTATAACCAGCCACCTACCCAACCCTTATATAGAGCCGCATGGGCTCAAATGGTTCTTCAGTGTGAGATGATACACTTTTTAACCTGTTTGCCAGATTGTTTGTAGTCAAAACACACATGCAAGGGTGCACACACACACCACTTTTGTGTCCAATGTCCTGGACAACCAGGGTCCATTACTTTGTAACTTTGATGATGCATAATCCTTCATTTGCTCCATCTCCAGTGATAGAGACCAGTTCACCTGGCTCACAGGCATGATGACTAAAGCAATTCTCTTCCAGTTCCCTAACAATCTCTTCCAGTTCCAGCTCCTTAGCAATCCAGAGGCTGCAAGCCTCCAGGCAAGAGCGGTGCTGTGCAGAACAGGTGAAGAGGACAGCCCTCTCCAGTAGAGGGCGTACTTGCTACATAGAGACCCAACTGTATTAGAACTTTGTTACTTCAAAAGGGGATAATTTTTTTAATTCATAAAATTTGAAACTGTTCTTGTTAAACCACGTTTCCATATATTCATTTGGACACAATATGAATTCTGTTTTTAAGAAAAATTTCAAGAATAATCTTAGCAGAAGGAAAAGGGAAGAGGTCAACGAGGGTACTTTATAGTTTCCTATATGTGGTTTATAGTTTCACTTTACTCGCTGAAAGAAATGACACTATTTCATGCTCTTAAATGTATGTATGTCACTGCCTCTCCAAGCATATGTTCACGGTCATTTCTAGGGTTGAACACTGGGCTCTTAGCAGTATTACTCCCATAATGTCATTTCTATGAGAAAATAAGGTTTAATGTTTTTCAACTTATGGCATCCTTTCTCTAAGATTGTAACCTGACAAGCAAGAGAGCCGTGTCTACAATTAGTTGTTAAAATCATAGTGGTTTTGGTTAGCTGTAGGACAGGTAGAAGCTTTTAGATTTTCCACATTAGTATTGAACTATCTTTTCCGCATGACTTGAAGTCTTTTCTACTTTATTTTGTGAATTTCAGGTTCTAGAAAGTGTTTGCCTTTTAAAAAGCAATTTCAGTGTATCTAACATTACCTTTTAAATGGTTCATTTAAATGAAGGCTTTCCTGAAAAGGCTTGAAGCTGTGAAGCCAACCGTTGGCATGAAACGCTCGGAGCAGCTGATGGACTATCACCGCAACATGGGTTATCTCAGCTCATCCCCAGTCTCCAGACGAGTGAGGTCCACCCTCAGCCAGTACAGCTCACTAAGTAAGCACACGCACACGTGTTTTGTACTTGTTTGTACCCTTTTCCCTTTTCAAAGTACATGACTGCGGTTCTTCTGATAGAGTTGTACGTGCTGACTTCTGGGCTGCAGCCTGCTCTGTTTAACTGGCATACCTTGTTTCGTGTTAGTTCATGTAACTTCAGGTTTCATTCTTTACAGCGTATAATGGCAACATAGGAAGGAAACCAGGAGGTTAAACAACTGAACATATCAGTAGTCTCTTAGGTAACGAGGAGAGACTTTTAATTTCAGTGTGTTTATTAAAGGAAGAGATAAACAGATAGACTGTTTAAAGTTGCCGAAGCAGTCTCTTTAGCCAGTGAAGAATTCTTAGTAGTATCTTCCGGGCTAATGCGTGCTGCTGCTTCACTGGTAACTAAGGCAAGAATTAGCAATCTGTAGTCCTCAGATCAGTCCCTCTTAATGCTCAGTATATGATCCGTTATACACCCAGAGAATACAGGTGGGAGTGACTGCTGAGTGTTGGAGTGTACAACACACGGAAAGGCCAGACCGCTTTCCCTACAGGAGTCTGTGCTGCTGCTTCATGTATATGTTCTAAGCTATAAAGTTTGTAAAAGTTAGTCCTAACAGAAAGTTGGAACCGCTTATAGTCTTAAACACTCTGCTAACTAGTTTAATTCCATTCATTCATCCTCCACGCATCATTTTCTTGGTAGAGTTAGTGAGTAAGACAGCGTCTTATTCCAATAACTCACACTTAATATCGTCCCTTGAATGTGCGAAATTATTTGTTGAATAAATGTATAAATGGTTATACAAAGAGATTTTATTTTTCCCACTTGAATCCTTTGAGAGGCTTTTAAAAACACTTACTCCCACCCCAAATCTATTGCATCAACATGCCCTTGCATAGAGTTTGGTTATGTTTGTTATTTTAAGTTCCACAGGGAATTCTGAAGTACATTCCTGGTTGAGAATAAAATTAGACTATTAAAAACACATGTGAGATAGAGAAGGCAGTTTTATTTTAATCTGGGCTTCAGATTAGGAAAGGAAGTGTATCAGATGATGATTTAGGTATTTAGTTAGTTCAGATAATTTCTTACTCTTTGTCTGTTTGCAGAAGGAGCTTCCAGAACATCCAGTGCTACCAGTGGCCTCAGCTGTAAGAGTGAGCGATCTGCTTTTGACACAACTGGTGGTGGCCTGTTGCTAAGACCTAAGCCCCCGAATGTCCGTACAGCTTGGTTATAAAAACTCTTTTTACTTTAAACATCATTCATCCAATTCTTAGTTGAAGTGCTCTTGTATAATGCTGCCATTCTCTGTGTAGACATCTAAACACTGGTTAAGCAATTTAAGGTGTACAGACAGTGACTTGTATTGTAATTCGAGGCAAAATGGTTTTCAAAAAGACAACTTAATATAAAAATCAGTGTTTCCTGCGAGGAGATGTTTATATGAGCCATGTATATATTTCGTAGAGAAATGGTTGGTAGTATACCTGTGTCTTTTCTCAACATAGAAACTGGTTCAGTTGTCGGACTGATGAAACAGTTGTGATAGCATCCTGCACGTTGGACCAAAATGTTAGCTATATAGTTCTCATTTAATGTGTTTTTGTTTTGTTTTTGTTTTCTGTAAGTTTTATACAATGAGCGTTGCTCCTGACTGACTTGGTTTTCTGTTTGCTTCAGAATGTAGGTGGTGTGACTTATAACTTGATTGTAAGTTATTTCATAGTTATGAAACTAACCTAGAAATTTGTTCTCATTGGTGGCGCTGATTTAGATTTGGGGAGAAGACAGATGCTTGCGCTAGCGCAGTCCTTGTGATTCACCAGAGGTGCCTACTACCTCTGTAGAAGTGTGCACTGAGTTAGATCTTAAAATGTTACCAACCATTCCAGCCCATTTCAAATTGTGAGTCTTAGAAAGCTCAATTTAGAAGCTCCTCTTTTGTGTTTTTTAGGGGAAGTAGGTAAGGATTCTGATAAGTTAGGTTTCTTTAGAGCTCCTGCATTGTGAATGGTTTGTCCAAGGACCAGATCCTCATAAGCAAAAGCAAGTATTTGTTGAATTAGCAAACGAGCACCACCAGCTTGAGGAACCGAGAAGCAGATCCCAAGTTGTGTCAGGACAGCATTTTAAAGGGTGTTGTTAATAGGTTGTACTGTATTCAGCGTTTATTGTTTTAAGTGAGAGGAAACGTAAGAAACAAATGCATTGTTCTCAGCCCTTTCGAAGTTCCAGCTACTGTTTTTAAGAGCTGACAAAGAAAATTTAAAATATGAATGATAAAGGAGGAAAAAATCCCAGATTTGTTGAGGCTACTTTATAAATGTCAGCCAATTTTTTTGTTTTGTTTTGGCCTTTTGTATTGAATCCTGGAAGTACCATTTTTGCCAGTTTCACTTTCAAAGACCTTTTGGAATTAGTGATGTGTGAGTAGGGTGTAATGTAGTTGACTCTTGAAATCAGAGCATTTTTTCTGTCAATCTGTAGGCTCTTGTACAACGAAGTATATCTCAGTCATGTTGCTTCTGCTGTTCCAGTTATCACTGTTTTCACTACTGGCCTTTTCTGTATACATTAAAATGTATTGCTAAGTTTCTATATTAAATGCCAAATCTGTGGGTTTTGGGGTTTTTTTTTTAGTGTGAATTTTTGATCTGTAAACACAGTAAGATTTGTTTTTTGTTTTTCTGGGTTGCTCAAGCTCTGTAGCGTGTACACCAAACTTAACTTTTCTTAAACACCTTCAGCAGTAAGCCAAACTGCATTTTGCTAAACACCAATTCAGAATGTCCTGGTCTTATAGATTTTCTATTTTATAGCTAGGGTAGGGCTTGAGAAGGGCAGGGAGAATGGGGTTAAAAAAATTCATGGGAAAACAACCTGACCGTAAGATTTTTCTGCTGCCTTGTTGTTATTTGATATTCTGGTGTATAGGTTTTTACATCACTTAGTGCTTTACTTTATAAACTTTAGCTGTACTAAATCAAGGTTTTGTTTTTTAACTTATTGCACTTTCCGATGTTTGTGTAACAACCTATCTTTAAGGAGAGATAAGATAATGCTAAATTTTAAATTCAGCATTTGAATATATTCCCAGTAGTGAGTTAGCCAATTTTATTAAATTGGTTTTTAAGTTGTTAGAGGGGGAAAGAAACCTTTTACGTAATAGCATTAGTCTCTGAATACGTTTTATATAGTCTTGGCTGCCATATGTCATATATGCCATATGGTACAATTTTAATTTTATACATAAAAGCTGTACTTTTTTTTCTTTGATCTTTCAATTTTTTTTCTCTGTACTTTGATTTTAGATACTAAATTAACGCCTTCAGTTTTTACTACTTAGGCAGGGGAGTTTCGTCTAAGTATTACTGATAACAGGGACTCAGCTTGAAGTGAAAGTCAGAAAGAACAACAATACTTATCTTTTCAAAGAGAAATTTACAACTGTTGTCATGATTAATTTACACTGATAAGCATCAGTAGAGGGATAGGGGTTGAAAAATGTGACATTCTCTGATGTAAGTCAAGATGCCTTTTAAGTTGTTATGATTTAAGGAGTATTTTTATGAAGAAATCAGAAGTATATTATTTTCATTTTCAGAAACATAAAAAATGTGAAGGACTGTCTAGCACTACTTTATATTTGGTTCACTTGTACCTAAGATATATATTTTTAAGATTTACACGTGCAACTAGAAATGATACTCATCCAAGGTCAGCAATTAGTAGGCAAGGTTCTTACTGAGAGTTACTTTCGTGTCTGTTAAATATTATACTGGTATTGCATCCTTCTTAATAAGATTCTTTCTAGCACTACTTTATATTTGGTTCACTTGTACCTAAGATATATATTTTTAAGATTTACACGTGCAACTAGAAATGATACTCATCCAAGGTCAGCAATTAGTAGGCAAGGTTCTTACTGAGAGTTACTTTCGTGTCTGTTAAATATTATACTGGTATTGCATCCTTCTTAATAAGATTCTATGAAAAATTTTGAATTATTAAAGTTATTTCCTAAGGATAGCAATTACTTTCATACTTCCCCTACTTCCTTTTTTTTTTCAGTCTCCATAAAAAGCTGCTTTCTTAGCTACTACCCCAAATAAAAGTTTTATTATTTGTTGTAAATGTAGTGTAATGCAGTTGTTTTCAGCCCATTAACCCAAATGTCCAAAATGGATATCTAGGTAACTTTAAAAAGAGGTCACTGGGATGGATATGTGTGTGTACTTTCATCTTCAAATTCAAATCCTGCACACTGTGAAAAGTATTATGACCAATGTAAAGTTGGGAACACAAGTTTAAGTTACTCTATTATTTTAATAATTAAATTCACAAATGTTTAATATCTTAAATGCCAAAGTTGGAACCTATATACATGACTGTAAACCATCCAAGAAAATGTGCTTAATGCTCATGACTACTTTATTTGTATGAATAAAGATAGTAAGAAACTTAAAAATCAACATTCTTTTGTAATTTCCCAATCTACTATAATGTCTTAGGCATGAAGAACTCATCCTTGGCACAGTGAAGAAAAGAGTCAAAGATAACTGAGTTTTGATCCTATGTCTGTCTCTCAAATGCACTGTCTTCTTGTTCCCACTGTAAAAATTAGAATAATAACTTTTACACGCGTCCATGACTAAGAATTAGTGAGAATGAAATTGGAAAGAGGATATTAAGTTATTTATATCTTTGGAAGTATGATGTTTATGTGGGAAAATGCTTAAAAGTACATGCTTGATCATCTCTTTAAACCACATCATAATTGTTATGTTGCTACAGTGTTGTTCAGTCAATAAGTCGTGTCCAACCCTTGGTGACCCCGTGGACGGCAGCACACCAGGCTCACCTATCCTGCACTGTCTCCTGGAGTTTGCTCAAATTTATGTCCCACTGAGTTTGTGGTGCTGTCTACCCATCTCATCCTCTGGTGCCCCCCTTTCCTTTTGCCTTCAGTCTTTCCCAGCAACAGGGTCTTTTCCAGTGAGCGGGCTCTTTGTATCAGGTGGCCAAAGTATTGGAGCTTCAGCAACAGTCCTTCCAATGAGTATACAGGATTGATTTCCATTAGGAAATCACTCTTTTATAGCTTGAATACAATAGACACTCTTATAGCTTGAAGAAATGTTTTTTTTTTTAAGTTCACATCAACATTCCATATGTATAATGTGTATTATGAATGATAAGAAATACTCTCTTCAAAACTTGAAGCTAAAACATGAATTTTTTTGATAAGGGTTAAATAACAATAGTGCCATTGGAGTAAATTACTGAGTAGTTCCTGCTGGTAGTGTTTTTGAGCTCTAGCAAATGAGACTACATTATAGCAGAAATTTGTACTTGGTTTTAAAATTCTGCTGACTGTTTTAATCCACTTAGAGATATTTCTGGAACCACCATAATATAGTCTTAATGTTCTGTGTCTCTATTTCAGAATCCGGTTTGTTGGTCTTTTCTTGCATGATTAGCACTTTTTTAAATGTTGGATTTTATAAATTTTCATTAACCTGAGGACTTGAAAAAATGCTGTTTTATTACCTTCTGGAAGTGTTACCTTTCACACTTAGATATGCAGTTCACCTGGCATTGTTGGTTGTCTCTTTTTCACTAACTCTGGTACCTAAGTTGTTTAGTTCCAGCTTTATTCTTTGGGCTTAATTTGCTGTCATTTTTAAAAACTTGGAATGGACATATAGTTCACTGATTTTCAGCCCTTCTTTTCTAATGTTGTTGTTGTCTTTTCTAATAAATGCATCAAAGGCTCTAAGTTTCTTCTGAGCATAACTTTAGCTGTTTCCCACAAGTTTTGATAACATGGTATTTTTGTTGTTTTGCTGTTTAGTGATTAAGTCATGTCTGACTTCTGCAATCCCATGGAGTGTAGCCTGCCAGGCTCCTCTCTGTCCATGGGATTTCCCAGGCAAGAATACTACAGGATTGGGCTGCCATTTCCTCCTCCAAGGAATCTTCCCAACCCAGCAATCGAACCTGAGTCTCCTGCAATGGCAGGCAGATTCTGTACCACTGAACCACCAGGGAAGACCCCGTTTTTATCAGGTTCAAAATATTTTTGAATATCTCTTCTGATTTTCACGTTTTACTCTGTGGCTCTTTAGAATGTATTTTTATAGGCTGTTTTAAAGTTATATTGTGGTTTTGGTTATGTTTATATGAAAAATTGTAGGAAAAATTTGAAGCCCTAGATCGGGGTACAGAGTTACAGCCTGTTGGCCATATTCAGCAGCCCAGAGCCCATTTTTGTGGCCTTTACCTTTTTAAGTATTTTTTAAATCAAAAGAATATTTTGTGACATGTCAGTACTCTAAGAAGTGCACAGTTCAGTGTCTGTACATGAAGTTTTGCAGACCAGCCACCCTGGGTTCATGTCTAGTCCAGGGTGCTGTTGCAATAGGGCAGAGCTGCCCTATCAAAGACCATCTGGTCGACACAGCCTGAACTATTTACTACCTTGGCCTTCAGAGAAAAAGTTTGTTGACCCCTTCTCTAGGTGGTATTTTCTTGCAGAGATTTACTTTTGCTTTTGATGGCAGGCAGCAGGGGTGCTCACAATCTCCGGTCTCCCACATCCAGCTAAAGGGATGAGATTGCTGAAAGCCGGCCTCCGGGACTGCAGGGGCTGCCCTGTCCCTGGTTCCCTCTTCCTGCTTCGGGAGGCTGCCCAGAGGTGTGACCCTTCCCTCCCCACCCCCAAGACACTCTCAGAATCTCGCTCCAATTCTCAGCCTTCCAGCTGCATCTCCACAACTTTCACACACCTCTTGGGAGAATGGACCCTCAGTGAGGGGACTGAAAAGACAGGGCAGTCCAGTAAAGTGCTGCCCATCCAGGGCTGAGGGGCCTGGGGGCGCCGGGTCGTTAAGGAGCTGGGGTGAAGGCTGACTGCACAGGCTCCTTATACATCCATTCCTGAGGCCATGGAGGTTAACACTCACGGGAAGCGGGGAGGCTGACCTGTGGGTCACACACAGAAGGGAGATAATCACAGCGTTGAGTAAATGTTGAATCTCCTTCTCCACTTCCTGTTCCTGTCAGAGGGCCCAGGGGTCTTCCACTGTGCGCACTGCCCACCTGCTTCCATACCACCCCCCAACTCCCCCCCACCCTCCCTCCCCCTGCACTAACTTAGGGCTGGCCTTCTCTGGAGAGCCACTCCACAGAAGCATTTGTCCTACTGGCCTGCCCTCTTTTCTCTGCATCAGCAGCAGAGCTTGAACTTTTCAGAGCACCTTTAGGATAGAAAGCCAATGAGACACATATCCAAAGGCCCCTAATGACCCGTCCTTGCGACCTAGCTTGAGATGGGCTTGAGAGGCTTTCTGTTGGCCTTTTCTGTTGGCAGAGACAACTGCTAGATTAAGATGGATGTAACCTTGGACGTGGCAAAACTCAGACCTTAGTTACTGGAATAGAACAAGGCAGCCAATTTTTTTTTAAACCGGGGAGGCAGGAGTGAGAAGGTGGGAGAGCTTGGGGAGGAGCCAGGTCAAGAATTACCCCTCAGCCACCTGTCAGGACCGCGAAGACACGTGCCTGCCCTCCAGGCTTCACCCCGGACATAGGGGCTTGTGTTTGCAGGTCACCCCCAGCAAGCGAGGACCCTATGAACCGTGTGGCCTTCTGGACCCAAAACGCTTACTTTCCAGTGTGGAATTATCCTTGTTTTCCTCTTGCTCACAGACTTAGCAGAGTCAAGTCCCAAACTGACTTTTCCTCCAGGTCTTGATAAATTGTTGCGAAAAAGAAGTGCTGGCAGAGATTTTCTATACCCATGTATCCAAGTCCAGTTATATTCTTTCAAGGCCTATCTTCTGTCCTTCCCCCCCAGTTCCCTCTGGCTTCTAGATCTCAGCCAAGATTCACTGTATTGATATTAAATGTTACACTATTTAACAATGCCAAGTCCCGCCTCTCTCCTAACCCCACTTATGCTTTTTTCCCCCCAATGGGCTTCTGCCTTTTTCTATCTTCCACAGGATCCAACAGGATTTCAGTGCTAGCTTGCTAACTGATTTCAATGACTACTGTCCACCTGTCATAAAATTCCAAGTATCATAGTTCTCTAAAGGCACTGATAGCACTTCCTAACCATGCAAAGCTCCTGAAACTGATTTAAAGCTTTTAGTGGACTCTCAGAATTCCTGAAGACTGTATGAAAAGTACATAAAATACGGTGAGATTACGGAAGCCACCATCCATGGTATCAGGAGGCTATAGCAGTATGGTGTCAGATGAAGAGAAAGAACATAACCTGTTTCAGTCTGAAAACCATAACTCTGAAGTACTCTAGGTGTTCACATGATAACACAGTGTAATATTGATATTTAGAAGCTTGTCCACTGAGTTACATAAATGAGTCATGCTAGAAAGTAAGATTTATGGTCTTATGATTTTAATCCATTTGGCAGTTAATAAGAATTCAGTAAAATAGAGAACATGCATTAAGTGGTCTTTATTGACATTTCACATTAAGTTATTCATGATCAGTTCTTCAGTTAATTATATAAGTATGATAAGTTATTTTCTATTGGCTGTGGAAATTTAAATGTAAAATAAATACAAAATACATTTGTGGTTTAATGAATACTCAAGCTTTTTTTCCCCCCTCTGAGGTATTCCTTTCAATCTGGTTTCATCCCAGATCTGTCTTTTTACTTCCCCTTAGGAAGAGTCTATTAAACCACACAATGGATCTGGAACCAATGAAATCAAGTTTTAATCACATTAGACAAACTTTTTGATCTCATCATACAATACCAATACAAAAGCACCACCCATGCCTCTCAATACGTTGGACCAGGCGCCTTTGAAGAAAGCCTTGGGTCCTTCATCTTTTGCAATCTTCCGCCAGCAGTCCACTGTCCCCGTGTACATGATATCCGCTGTGGAAACAAACATCATTGGTAAGGGCTGCATAATTCTGGAGGAAAGAGACTTTTCCTCTGAAAGACACCTGCACAGTTTGTTTTCAGTGTTATAAAAGGTCACTTCGAGTCTTCTGCCCAGCTCTAAGCACATTCAATGGGACAGCCCCTCCCCTCACATAACCGCTGGGTAGGGTCTCTAGATTCCTAGTTCAACTCAAGATCAAGTGAAGAACTGGGGCAATGAACCAGCTAATTCACATAAGTCAAACAGAGAAACAGAAAGGGAGCAGTGGGGAGCAGAAGTATTAAGCTGGGGCAGGGGGGAGCAGGGTCCTGTTTATTATTGATGAGAAAAGTGAGATCCAATCTCAGATTATACTCTTACAAAGCAAGAGATACAATTATTAGGTTGAAGATGCTGCTGCTGCTGCTAAGTCACTTCAGTCGTGTCTGACTCTGTGCGACCCCATAGAAGGCAGCCCACCAGGCTCCCCCATCCCTGGGATTCTCCAGGCAAGAATACTGGAGTGGGTTGCCATTTCCTTCTCCAATGCATGAAAGTAAAAAGTCAAAGTAGGTTGAAGCAGATGAAACTAATTATACTGGTGTTTCTTACTGTTACAATGGCAATTTCTTATGTTTCAACCTGTCGAAGCCAAAACTTCTATTGCCACAAACTGCTGGAGGCCATCTCTCTCCCAGCTAAATCACTCTCCCCAATAATACGTGTAAAACTAGGGAAGAAACATTTTTAAATGAACTATCTGATTACTTCAATTTCTGCACCCAGGCTCTAAGGGAAAAAGGCCTCAGGCCACTATGATGCTAGCTACCTAGTTAAGTTCACAAACCCGGTGAACCAAACCATATCCCATTTTTGGTGTTCTTACTTCTTTGATAAAAACAAATCAAATCTTTAAAGGAATAGTTTAGAACATTAGGGAGGATTCATCACAATCTTTCTTAAATTTTTATCTCAAGTCTAACAACTTAGAAGAATGCAGGCTGTAAAGAGCACTGACTAGCGTTCTCCTTGAACAGAAAAATAAGATCCTCATGGGTCTCGGGCTTACCCCCTTTCCGGCCAGACTGCATCATCATCCTACGGCGGACGGTGTCAAAGGGGTAGGACACCAGCCCGGCGACCGCCGTCACAGTCTGGGCGATCATCCAGCTCACGATAATGTGCACATTCTTGGGGTCAGGCAGCATCCCTGTGGGCAGAGCCAAGAAGCCAAACGGCCATGACGCGATTCCTCCTCCAAGCAGCTGAGCAAAAAGCAGGTGAGGACGGAGAACAGGGCACTGCAACTCCATGCCCCACCCTTCCAGAAAAGCCTGCCCCATGAGGGGTGCCTCAGGAGTAACCAAGCAGCCAACACAAGTTGGTGCCACCAACCCTTCATGGACCCGTAAATCCCAAGCAGTGCCCTGCACACAGCCCATGTTGAAGTGGCTCCAAGTTACACTTGGTAACTGATAAAAGGAGCCAGGCACCTCCTTTGCCCTCTCTGAGTAACTCAAGGCCAGGGTAGTTCAGGAGAGGACAGGGAGAGTCCCCCAGCTATTGATCCCCACCTCACCACCTCCGCAGTTTAGCCCAGGGACTAGGGGAAAGTGAGATTACAAGACAAAGTCCTTTATGAGTTAGACACCCCTCAGGATTCTCTCTGCACACATCCTCCTCAGCTCTGCGCCTCCTGACACCCTTCTCTCACCCTTGGCCGTATCATAGACTCCAAAGTAGGCGGCTCTGTAGATAATGATGCCCTGGACCGAGACGTTGAAACCCTGGTAGAGGCCTCTCAGGCCATCAGACTTGAAGATCTTGGTGATACAGTTGCCCAGACCAGTGAACTCCCGCTGGGCGGCACCCTTGCCCACGTCGGCAGCCAGCCTGGTCCTAGCGAAGTCCAGCGGGTAGACAAAGCAGAGGGAGGTGGCCCCAGCTGCCCCACCGGAGGCCAGGTTACCGGCAAAGTAGCGCCAGAACTGCTTATGCCGGTCCACGCCCCCCAGGAAGATCTGCTTGTACTTGTCCTTGAAGGCGAAGTTGAGAGCTTGGGTGGGGAAGTAACGGATCACGTTGGCCAGGTTACCCCTCCAGAAGGAGAGGAAGCCCTGCTCTTTGGGGATTCTCACCACGCAATCAATGATCCCTTTGTACTGCTTCTCGGCACTGATCTGTTTGCTGGCATGCTGGACCTGCAGTGGGGAAGAGGGGCGGGGGAGGAGGCAGATGGGGGGGACAGGGAGGGCCAAGAGAAGAGGGCAGGAGAACAAGGTTTGTGCTTCCTGATTTCCTTGTTTAAAAAGTATGGGGAAATCAAATGAACACTGAATAAATTGAAGTCTTAGCTACTTGGACACCAAGTCACCTAAACCCAGTTTGCCTCAATTACCAGGGCATTTGAGAGAAACAGTTCTGCTCCAAAATACACTTTAAAGGATGATTTGATTACATAAAGGGAGACATTGATTTGCTGCGTTTTCCCTAGGTGCCAGAACTGTACTAGGGGTTTATTACTGGGAGACAGAAATAATTAAAGATCCCTGGCCCAAAGGACAACTGCTCTGATCTGACAGATATGATGGGCAGGAGGTGAGGATTCCTCAGTTTGTCTTTAGTCTCCCTGAAGACACAGTCCTGAGTAGTAGGTGTTCTAACAGAAGAAGAAGGAATCCACTCAGCATTGGAGCCTGACATTTTCCAAGCATATCCAAATAATCAATTATTGAGGAGTTTGTTGCTGTGGGCCATTTGTTGGGGTTTTTTCTTGTTATTGATCATTTTGACTCCCAAATTGAGAATGCCCAGTTCCTCATGGAGGGGTCCTTGCTTTTGGGGGAAGTGGAAAAAAAGCGGGGAGGAGTGGGGGGGCCCATGAGATAATGAGAATAAGCCATTCAGAAATCAGAGCTGAGGAGGAAAAGATTTGGGGAAAGGATGAATAAGGCCATCTGAGTTTATTTTGAAAAGTGTTGGTCTCTCAAGACCTGTTTCTTTATGTGCAAAATGGGGGAAACAGTATCTGTCTTACAGAGGTCATACCAAGATGAATGAATAATAGAATAATGTCGGCTATAGCATGGCACACTGGACACTGTAATAATCTTGAGTAGTAATTATTTCAATGTTGTTAATCGTAAAAGGTGGATGCTGAGAGGAAGGTGCAAGGGGGTCTGAAAATCAAGAGGTGAGGCTGACCCAGAGGCCTGAGTGCCCGCGCTGTCCCCGGAGCAGGATCTGGCTGGCTGCAACCTACTCGGGGTGGGTTTCCATATATAGACACCCGCACGCGGGGCGCCACCCGACACCAGGAATCCGCTACTGACGCTGGACCTGTCTCTGCGCAGAGGGCACCTTCCCCTTCGTGCAGGCCGTGCACCGGGCCCGGGGCCTAGCGCGGATCTTGGGGGCTGCCCCGCGCCCCGCGGCTCGCTGGGGCCCCGCGCGCCCGCGCCCCGCTCGCCGCGCCCGCAAGGTCCTCACCTGCAGCAGCAGTTTGACCCTCTCGATGGGTGCGACAGCAGTCTTGGAGATGGCAGCGGCCACGCCGCCGGCCAAGAAGTCCTTCAAGAAGCTCAGAGCCTGATCGCTCATGTTGACAGCCGGGCGCACACCGCCTCCGCGAGACGCGCTCTCGCTGTCTCCGCCCGGGTAGCCCCAGCTGCCCCTGCTCCAGACCCTGCGCGACGCGAAGGGGCAGCTCCTCTCACCCCCCGGCCCGCTTTATATACCACTCCCAGGCTATCGCGAGAGGAGGCAGGGCCCCGAGCCCCCGCTCGCCCCTCTCATTGGCTGGGTGGGTGCCCGGAGCCCCGCCTCCTGGCCCGCCCCCTCTTCTGCAGAGGGCAACGGGGGCGAAGGCGCTTCCGGGAGGCAGGGGTGGGCTAGGGGCTGTGCCTGTACTTGGGACGTTTAAAGGGCAAATTCATGTTATCTGTCCCGCGAGTGCAAGGAACACCGTGTCTCTGCAGCATGTGGGCCGCTGTATTTATAGCACAAGAGGCCTAGGCCGACCTGGACGCGGACACGGGACCCGCGGCCTCCAGCCCCGCTCGCCTTAACCTCGGGTCTGCACGCGACCTGCCCCCGGCCGAGGCGTGGAAGGCTCTCTTTTCTTCTTTGTTACTGTGTCCCTCCCCAGAGCTCCCTGCCTGTATGCGGGCCCTTAAAGAGTCGTGTGCTCTCACAAATAAAGATTCGCCAGAATAAATATACTAACGTCACTTGATTGCTTCATCTAATGTGGCAACCTGCTGAATCCCCTCTTCTGTCCATTCAAATCGGTCAATCATTCATTCCGCTAGCAAGTGTTTCTGTGCCCTGCACTCAGCGCCACCAGGACAGGCCGAGTGGTGGGGGGGGCCACTATCTGTATGCGGGCCCTTAAAGAGTCGTGTGCTCTCACAAATAAAGATTCGCCAGAATAAATATACTAACGTCACTTGATTGCTTCATCTAATGTGGCAACCTGCTGAATCCCCTCTTCTGTCCATTCAAATCGGTCAATCATTCATTCCGCTAGCAAGTGTTTCTGTGCCCTGCACTCAGCGCCACCAGGACAGGCCGAGTGGTGGGGGGGGCCACTAGGTGAACATTTATTTAGCAAGTATTGTGTGTGTGTGTGTGTGTGTGTGTGTGTGTGTGTCGTTTGTCTATTGGATCTGCATGTCACTCCATGATACACAGTCCCTGATAACTCAAATAAAGAGGACCTTATAGGCCTCTCTCTTTTCTTTTAATCCCTTAAGGGTTTAATGTTCCACTCTGCTCTCAATAGAATCTCAGCAAATATTCTGGGCAGAATGTTCGCAGGCAGCTGGCAGCTTCTTGAGAGTTGATGCTGTTACCCTTCCCATCAGAGTAGCCGGATGACCGGGAAATGTTAAGTAAAAGAAGGTCGAATGCTTGACTACTTATGCCTCTTTTTTAATAGACACCTGGCTTTGGGGAGATATAGTCTATCTAGTTCTAGGAATTGATTGCAATTAGTTTTTGTATTTAAGAAAATAAATTAATGTGAACTTTGATTTCCCTTATTTTTTGACAGTTCATAGAATCATACAACTTTTCAAATACAGCTGTTCCTTCCCCTAGAATGATTGATCTAAACTCTCTTCACTGTTCAATCTCTTGCCATGTTTGTTAATGTTCCTTTGTACACTGGACAAAGTTTATTCTTTTTTTTTTTCATGAGCTTGGTGCAGACAGACATCATGCTAGGCACTGAGTGAGCAGCAGCCATGTGTCAGCCTGGATTTGGAGGCTTCAGTAGAGCAGAGGGCACTTAGCTGGATGCCAGCACCATGAAGGGTACGCATTTACTTGAGGATAGAGCAGGCTAGAGTTCAGAAACCCAGGTGAGCTGTGTGAGAGTGCACATTCACCAAAGTCAGGAAGAAGGTCAAGAATTCAGCATAAACAGAAAAGTCATTTATGTATCCATTCAACAAATACTTAAGTACTTACTGAGTACCAAGAACTAAGTTTGTCCCTGTGGATTTAATATGGCTCAGTCCCCAAGAACCCCCAAATACGTCCATGGCTGAAATAAGTTCAGCCAAGGACATATTTGTTACTTGTTCAGATTTATCACAGCTTCACATAGAGATTTCCATGGATCAGCATAATCCACGTATTAGTCATTTTAATTAAATAGTGTACTTAATCACTTTCTGTTGATAGAGAGCAGTTGTCTAAACCATTTTCTTTTAACTATGCATTAGAGATGTTTCTTGTTTTAATTATGAAAAATATGCTGCTATACAGATACTTCTGCACAGATTTTATTTTCTCCTTCAATTTTTTGCTTATCATGTATCCCCAAGATGAAATTAATAGACTGAACATTTTAAAAGTTTTTTTTTTTTAGCTCCTGCTGCAGATTGACAAATTGCTCTTCAGAAAAACTGTACAGTATGACTTTTATGTAGAATCTAAAAGTTACAGCAAACTAGTGAATATAGCACAAAAGAAACAAGCTCACAGATACAGAGAACAAATTAGTGGTTACCAGTGGGGAGAGGGAAGGAAGGCGGGGCAAGAGAGTGGTAAGTGGTAAGCTACAAAATATGGTACAACATAGGGAACATAGCCAATATTTTATAATGACTGTAAATGGACTATAACCTTTAAAAACTGAATCACTATGTTGTGCATCTGAAACTTATACAATGTTGTACATCAAGTACATTGCTGTTCAGTCACCCAGTCGTGTCTGATTATGACTCCATGGGCTGCAGCACGCCAAGCCTCCCTATAATTCAATTAAAAAAAAGAGGAAGACGAAATGTGGAGTCCACTAGCTATGTAAACAGGCTCATTTCCCACAGATCCTCCACCAACAATGACTTAAAAAAAGAAAGGGATCTTTTTGCTATTTGTGACATTTTATGAGTTCTAATTTGCACCTCGTTAATTACTATGAACCTATACATATTCCACATGATTCAACTTAGTTTGCTAGCATTTGTCTTTTGTTTAAAATCTTAATTTTCCTTGACCACTTATGGCACGAAAGCAGAGTATTTATACTTACAACTATTCTTTATAGATTTGGGACAATAAATATGTTTTGAGCATTTTCATTTTTTTAAATATTTATTTTCTTGCATTGTTTTAATCATGTTATTTATTTAAATAGGAGCAGATCCAGAATATGATGACATGCTTTCTGTTCTGATGTAAATGTATCTCTTTTGTAGATATACTAGTCTGTTTGCCCTAAATCAGAATTAATCCATCTTCTACTTCTTTTGGTAGTCATTTTTAAAAAATATAACATTACATTACACATTATAAAGTGGTATAATCCAACTTCATTTTTCTCCATACCATTCTTGGGTTAACCCAACACTGATTTTCAAGTAGATATTTTCTCCTCCCCATTATTTGTCTTATATTACTAATTCTAGTTTGTTGTATAAGTGCTTATAATAGCTTTAATTTAGGAAATCACCAGTCACTTATTTATTTGATCATCAGTCTTTAAAAATAACTGCTTTTTTAGTCTATTAAGAACACAACATCAGCCTATGAAGAACAACTTAATAGGTGATTCCACAGCCACTTAAAACACAAGAAGTTTTATCTGGCTGTATGCCTGGATTTATTTTTTACTGTCAAGCTGTTCAACTATTTAAACATAACAGACATTTATGCTAAATTAGCATATTGATTCAAGAAGTTTTATCATCTTCATTACACTTCATTTTACTGATCAGAATTTTTCGCGTTTTCCCAGTGGGAGATACCGTATTTCTCCTTGGCTCCTGTCAGATTCTCCTGTCACCTCAGGGGAGCTGTAGCTGGAATCCTTGACAGGGGCTTTTCCATGGAAATCCATACACTGTCCTTTCCTTCCATAGACTTTCTCAGAAAAGAGAGGCCTCAGATGCCCCCAGGAGCATGAGCTGTCTCTGGTCACAAGGTCTGGGTATCACTTTACACAGGCAGGGGAGAGAATGGTGCTCAGCAGAACATGTGTCTGCCCGCCAGTCCCAGTACATGGTGGCTTTCTGCCAGCCTGAGAATGGACACAGCATCTGAGATAAGAGAGAAAAGTCTGCCTTCAAATGTGGCGTGGTACCCTGGAGATTTGGGTGGGGTGGGGGGAGGGTTACATAGAAAAGAGAGTAGGGTATTGAGAGATTCTTTTGGATTTTAATGGCAGCTTATACACACACATATGTAATTTGTATATAATATTTGAACCTGGGTCTCCCACATTGTAGGCAGATGCTTTACCATCTGAGCCATTAGGGGAGATCATAAAATACAATATATAAAGAAATATATATATATATATTTTTTACTTTTCTGGCTGCACCACATAGCACATGGGATCTTAGTTCTCTCACCAGGGATTGAACCTAAGTGCCCCCGCTTTGGAAGCACTGGAGTCTTAACTACTGGGCTACCAGGGAAGTCCCAGTGGCAGCTTTGAAAGGATTAGTGTTTTCTTTTTACCAATTTGGAGCTAGAGTCTGGGAGCTACTAAAGAGGAAAAGGACACTAGAAACAAAAACACTTAAGGACTTGCTGACAACGGGGCCAACGAATTGCCCGTGTATAGTCAGCTAAATACTTTTGATTGAAATTCAGCAATTCATGTATGGTCTTTTATGGTCAAAAAATAAATTTTCAGAATTCATTCCTCTTTGCTTAGGGCTGAAGTTTACGAAGGGAACAATTAGTAATAGTGAGTTCTAATGCCTAGCAACAGGTATATCTCTAAAATTGCTAGGGATTAGAACCCACTATTGCTATTTGTTCCCATCATAAACTTCAGCCCTAAGCAAAGAGGAATGAATTCTGAAAATTTATTTTTGACCATAAAAGACCATACATGAATTGCTGAATTTCAATCAAAAGTATTTAGTAGACTTTCATAGCCATACATTGATGCATTGTTTCAAAAAGACCAAACAAAACAAATGCAATATTTCTCTACCATTCTCACTTAGGGTAGCTCCATTAATCAGAACAATACCTTAATTAACAAACTCTTTATAAGAATCTTAATAGTCAAGCCCTTAATGAAGTGCACACACACATCACATGCCCTCAGAAATCATGTGTATTCATGCAAAACACTCCAACTACCAGCTCCTAGTTAGCTCCTGCCAAGAAAATTATGCAACTACAAAATGTGTCCTTTTTTTAACCCGTTGGTTCACTGTAGACACTTTTAACCCTTTAATGATAAACTCCCTTGGGTATCTACTCTCCTCCTACCTTCATCCATCAAAAGAGAAATTACCTGAACCATTCACACATCATTCATTCAAATTCACTTCCTTTTCATCTTCGACAAGCATTTTTGCATGCCTAGTCTAGACACCAAATACTGTTGAGCACTGGTGATACAAAAACCAGAAAGGTAAGATTGTTGCCCTGAAGAAGCTCACTTGGCAGACAGAAATATACATGTGCTGCCTGCAATGCTGTTCCGACATCATGGGACCAGATCCAAGTAGGACTTCTGAGTGAATGACTTTCACGTACTACCCCAATCAGACGTGTGTTCTTAACACTTTAGGAATGCTTATGACACAAAAGTTTTGTTTAAAAAGATAGTAGGCATTGTTATTTTTTCCTAATCCATTCTAACTTGAAAACAGTGATCTGTTTACTTGTTTTGGCTGTGCTAGGTCCTCATTGCTGTGCATGGCTTTCTCCAGTTGCAGCGAGTGACGGCGGTGCTGGCAGCGCACTGGCTGCTCATTGTGATTGCTTCTCGTCTTGCACAAAGCACGGGCTCCAGGCGTGCAAGCTTCAGTGGTTGCAGCACCCGGGCTCCGTAATTGTGGCTTACATTCTTAGTTGCTCTGAGACACGTGGAATCCTCCCAGACCAAGGAGTGACCCAGCATCCCCTGCACTGGCAGCTGGATTCTTAACCACTGGATAACCGGGGAAGTACCAGGCACTGTTACTTAAAGGAGGTGATTTCGGAGGCAGAGGAGCCCCTGAATCATGAAAAAAAGATGTTTAGAGGGAGTTCTTCTCCAGAAGGCGCTCCACCCTGGAGAAGCTGGCTCAGCAGTTGCTGAAGACAGGGAACCTGCATGCTTTTGGCCCCAGCAGCAAATTATGGCTTCTGTGAATAAAGCCGCTACTCACCTGGAGTTGACTTGATGGTATTCTAAGTACATTTTGAGCTGGTTTCCCCAGTATTTAGTGTTTCCTTATCCTAGTTTCCCGCCCCCCCCATAACACTTGCTTTTGTTATTACTTAAATCAGTGTTTAATAGATGTTATCCAAGAGACCTTTTTTGTTCAACTGTACTATTGAATAGCATATGTTGCTATTTTAATATAGGATGTCGTTTTCTCCTTATACTTGCTTTTACCCCCTTTCCTTTTTCAGTCAGCAAGACATTCTGTCGCTACTTCCAAAAAAGAAAACATTCAGAAAACAAAGAAAATAAGGAGTCTATTGTTAACATTCAGATTTCCCAAGGAAGAGAAAGAAATCGCTTCTACACAGGAGACTTAGTAGAGTACCTGAGGGAAAGCAGAACTTTCTGCCGATCCCACACCTTTCCAAAAATTATATCAAGTTCTGGAACCTGGGGAGAAAGGTGGCGCTAGAGAGAACGCAAGGAGTGAGATGTTCATTTGGGTCTTGAGAAGACCGGGCCCTGTACACTTCCCAGTCCAGGGAGGCAGCGAGCAGCCAGGGAGGGAGACGCGGCTGGGTGGAGTTATAGGACACCGGTCAGAGACAGCCTTGCAGAGTTCAATCAGCATGAAACGGAACAGGAGAACACATTCCAGGCCCCGGCAGGTCAGCCTGCACGCGTGAAGGACTCTAGAAAACCCCAGCGTGTTCCTCCTGCCCCCGCGTGGTGTGGGAGCAACCCCAGAACATTCTGTAACCAAGGACACCAAAGTCAGCTGAGGCCAGCCAGACCTGAAGAGCCCCGGGGCTGAAAATGAGGCGAGTGTCGGGCGTGACCTTGAGGGGCAATGACAGGAGATCAGAAGGGAATAAGGAAGGGCCTGGCAGCTGGGGCCAGCGCCACACGCCCTTCCTCCCCAGCGCTGGCGCTACCGTCAGACATCCCTGGAATGTAGATGGAATTCATCCAAAGGCGGTGGAGAAATAAACGGGGACCCACACTTCCGTCGCTCAGCAGAATGGAGTCCACTGAGTTTGTGGGGCAACTTTTATACTTAAAATAGTATTTTCTTCGTTTTAAAAAACAATATCCTAAAGGCATATCATGATTTTGAAAACCACTGAGGTTCATCCCATCAAATAGATTTCTTTAAGAAGGAGATGCAGAAGACTTAGTTGGGGAAGGGAGGACCTTCGGGCGGTTTACTCTATAAATCTCTGGAAAACTCCAGCTCATGCATTCCTTGTTCTTGTTGTTGTTTAGTCTCTAACTCGTGTCTGACTTTTCTGATACCCACTAGGCTCCTTTCTGTCCATGGGATTTTCCAGCAAGAATACTGGAGTAGGTTGCTATTTCCATCTCCAGCGGATCTTCCTGACCCAGGGATCGAATCCAAATCTCCTGCATTGGCAAGCAGATTCTTCTCCACTGAGCCACGAGGGAAGCCCTTATGCATTTTCATTATATGGCTAAACTAAAGGAGTGCAGTGACTGACTCTTTTTAACATATAAGCTCCACGATGTGTTAAACATAATAATTGTTCGATAAATGGTTGTTAAAGGAATAGGGAAATAGCACACTTAAGTTTCTAATCTACTAGTTCTTTTATTTTTTTACAATGAACCTATGTGACATTTTATTTTTATTGAAGTATAATTGATTTACAAGGTTGTGTTAGTTTCTGCTATACAACAAAGTGATTTATATATATATATGAATCACATATATATGTATATATAAGAATACATCTTCTTTTTAACGTTCTTTCTATATTCTTTTCCATTATGGTTTATCACAGGGTATTGAACATAGGTCCCTGTGCTATACAATAACACACTGTTGTTTATCCATTCCATATGTAATATGTATGTGCGCACGCTTAGTTGCTCAGTTGTGACCCCATGAACTGCAGCCTGCCAGGTTCCTCTGTCCATGGGGATCCTCCAGGCAAAATGGAGTGGGTTGCATATTCCAACCTCAGACTCCCAACCCATCCCTCCCCCTTTTCCCCTCCTCGGCAACTGCAAGTCTGTTTCTCTGTCTGTGAGTCTATTTCCATTTTGTAGATAAGGTCATCTGGGTCTTATTTTAGATCCCATGTATAAGTGATACTATATGGTATTCACCTTTCTCTTCCTGTCTAGTGCACGAGCTCTTAAATTTGTCAATAATGGAGCACCTGAAGCCCACCCTAACTTCTCTGGAGCACTATGAAAACAGGCGGTTGAAATTTCATCACATAAAGCAGGAGTAAACCAGCAGAAACACAGTGTCATCGCCACTTCAGGGGTTGATTTGTCAGTTTCTCCTTGTAGTTCTGTCAAATTTTCCTTTATATATTTTCAGGCTTTGTTCTTAAAGACGTACAAAATTTGAATTGTTATACCTTCTTGGTGAATCTAGCTTTTATCCTTAAGATTCAGTTCTCTTTATCTGTAGTGATATTTGTCCCCTAAATTCTCCATCTCCTAAAGGAACAGAACAGTAGCTGATTTTCTTTGGTTTGCGTTTGTCTAGTGTCTTTTTTACTCCTTTTCTTTCGACCATGCTGTATGTTTGAGGTGTGTTTTCTTTTTCTTTTTTTAAAAAAGTCTAAATTGATACTTTTATCTTTTAGCTGGAGAGCCTGGATCCATTTCCATTTGTTGTGACCACTGGTATTTTTAAAATTTTATTTTGAAATAGTTATAGGCTCAAAGGAAGATGCAAAGGAATCACTACACATCTTTTAAATTTTTTATTTCTGCCACTTTATTTTATAATTTCTATTTGTCCTCCTTGTTCATGTCCTTGAAACTTACAATTTACATTACTTTTTCCCATGAATATTCTATGTCAACCATTATATATGTATCTAAGTTACATGTCAAGGTGCTAATAACACTATGCTGCTACTGCTAAGTTGCTTCAGTCGTGTCTGACTCTGTGCGACCCCTTAGAAGTCAGCCCATCAGGCTCCCCCATCCCTGGGATTCTCTAGGCAAGAGTACTGGAGTGGGTTGTCATTTCCCTCTCCAATGCATGAAAGTTAAAAATCAAAATGAAGTCACTCACTCCTGTCTGACTCTTAGCGACCCCATAGACTGCAGCCTACCAGGCTCCTCCATCCATGGGATTTTCCAGGCAAGTGTTCTGGAGTGGGGTGCCATTGCCTTAGTTAGTTAGTTAGTTAGTTCAGTCACTCAGTCATGTCCGACTCTTTTCGGCCCCATGAATTGCAGCATGCCAGGCCTCCCTGTCCATCACCAACTCCTGGAGTTCACTCAGACTCATGTCCATTGAGTCAGTGATGCCAGGTCGTCCCCTTCTTCTCCTGCCCCCAATCCTTCCCAGCATCAGAGTCTTTTCCAATGAGTCAACTCTTCGCATCAGGTGGCCAAAGTACTGGAGTTTCAGCTTTAGCATCATTCCTTCCAAAGAAATCCCAGGGTTGATCTATTTCAGAATGGACTAGTTGGATCTCCTTGCAGTCCAAGGGACTCTCAAGAGTCTTCTCCAACACCACGGTTCAAAAGGATCAATTCT
The DNA here is from genome assembly GCA_006408675.1 of Madoqua kirkii. Taxonomy (NCBI): domain Eukaryota; kingdom Metazoa; phylum Chordata; class Mammalia; order Artiodactyla; family Bovidae; genus Madoqua; species Madoqua kirkii. Next base: position 23,585 of record SJYC01070314.1, read on the forward strand.
TCAGCACTCAGTCTTCTTCACAGTCCAACTCTCACATCCATACGTGACCACAGGAAAAACCATAGCCTTGACTAGACGGACCTTAGTCGGCAAAGTAATGTCTCTGCTTTTGAATATGCTATCTAGTTTGGTCACAACTTTCCTTCCAAGGAGTAAGCATCTTTTAATTTCATAGCTGCAATCACCATCTGTAGTGATTTTGGAGCCCCCCAAAATAAAGTCTGACACTGTTTCCACTGTTTCCCCATCTATTTCCCATGGAGTGATGGGACTGAATGCCAAGATCTTCGTTTTCTGAATGTTGAGCTTTAGGCCAACTTTT
>SJYC01070317.1:0-21159 GCA_006408675.1 Madoqua kirkii
ACAGCCATCATGGCATTTAATTCTTTCAGCAAAATCCAGATAGGTGGTTCAGTTCACTACAATCGCTCGGTTGTGTCAGGCTCTTTGCGACCGCATAAACCGCAGCACGCCAGGCCTCCCTGTCCATCACCAACTCCCGGAGTTTACCCAAACTCATGTCTATTGAGTTGGTGATCCCATCCAACCATCCTACCCTCTTTCGTCCCCTTCTCCTGCCTTCAGTCTTTCCCAACATCACGGCCTTTTCAAATGTGTCAGTTCAGGTGGCCAAAGGATTGGAGTTTCAGCTTCAGCATCAGTCCTTCCAATGAATATTCAGGACTTATTTCCTTTAGAATGGACTGGTTGGATATCCTTGCAATCCAAGGGACTCTAAAGAGTCTTCTCCAACACCGTAGTTCAAAAGCATTAATTCTTCTGGGCTCAGCTTTCCTTATAGTCCAACTCTCACATGACCACTGGAAAAACCATAGCCTTGACTAAATGGACCTTTGTTGGCAAAGTAATGTCTCTGCTTTTTAATAGGCTGTCTGGGTTGGTCATAACTTTCCTTCCAAGGAGTAAGCATCTTTTAATTTCATGGCTACAATCACCATCTGCAGTGATTTTCGAGCCCCCCAAAATAAAGTCAGCCACTGTTTCCACTGTTTCCCCATCTATTTGCCATGAAGTCATGGGACCAGATGTCATGATCTTTGTTTTCTGAATGTTGAGCTTTAAGCCAACTTTTTCACTCTCTTCTTTCACTTTCATCAAGAGGTTCTTTAATTCTTCTTCACTTTTTGCCTCAAGGGTGGTATCATCTTCATATCTGAGCTTATTGATATTTCTCCCAGCAATCTTGATTTCAGCTTGTGCTTCCTCCAGCCTAGTGATCCACACAGTCAAAGGCTTTGGCATAGCAGAAATACATGTTTTTCTGGACTCTGTGGGAGAGGTAGACAGTGGGATGACTTGGGAGAATGGCATTGAAACATGTATACTATCATGTAAGAAACGAACCGCCAGTCTAGGTTCACTACAGGTTACAGGATGCTTGGGGCTGGTGCACTGGGATGACCCAGAGAGATGTTATGGGGAGAGAGGTGGGAGGGGGGTTCAGGATTGGGAACTCATGTACACCCGTGGCGGAGTCATGTCAATGTATGGCAAAACCAATACACTACTGTAAAGTAAAATAAAAATTAAAAAAAAAGAAATAGGTGTTTTTTTGGAACTCTCTTGCTTTTTCAATGATCAGCGGATGTTGGCAATTTGATCTCTGGTTCCTCTGCCTTTTCTAAAACCAGCTTGAACATCAGGGAGTTCACGGTTCACATATTGCTGAAGCCTGGCTTGGCGAATTTTGAGCATTACTTTAGTAGCGTGTGAAATGAGTGCAATTGTGCCGTAGTTTGAGCATTCTTTGGCATTGCCTTTCTTTGAGACTGGAATGAGAAGTATTTTCATTCCAAAAGGTAGGTGGTGTTACCTCTGTTTTGAGAGGAAGAAGCTGCAAGCTGGGAAGAGACCCCTGCCCTGTACAACCTCTAGGCCTGGGCGGAAGTACCAAGCCCCTCCCACCGTGGCCTGGTCTCCATGGCCACAGGAGTACAGCCTGTAAAAAAGCACAACCATTCTTCCCCAGGGAGAATTTCATTCAGCTCAGCAGCTGAGACCAAGCAGAAGCCTATCTTCGTAGGTGGCTCTCTCCTCACCCTCCAAGAGGGGACTGGAAACAATCTATCTAAGCTCTGTTCAAACCAGAGATATAATGTGTCCCGGATTTATGGCGATACACTTCATTGACATATAATAACCAACTTTTATATCTTCCCGGGTGGCTCAGATGGTAAAGCATCTGCCTATAATGCGGGAGACCTGGGTTCAATCCCTACGTTGGGAAGATCCTCTGGAGAAGGAAATGGCAACCCACTCCAGTATTCTTGCCTGGAGAATCTCATGGATGGAGAAGCGTGGTAGGCTACAGTCCATGGGGTTGCAGAGAGTTGGACAGGACTGAGCAACTTCACTTTCACTTTAATAACACTTTATCATTGGAAGGGTCTCTCCCTACTTTATTATATTCCATGTCATAATCACAATTCACACCATGAAGCGAGTGATTGTCTTTATTTTACGTGGATGTAAACTGAAGCCCAGAGAGGGTCAACAGTTTTGCCCAAGGTCACACACCCATTAGGCAGTTGGTTCCTTATTTCATGCCCCCCATACCTGCAGTAATACATATATTCCTCTAAAGTAGTCCACATTCCAGCCATCACAATGTACACAAATGTCCCACCAAGCATACAGTAGGGAGGGTCCAGGGGTAGGGACTGTCTGCCCTCTGCTCTCATTTCTCCCTTCTCCTTTCTGACTGCAGCGCCCAGCATGGCACCTGGCATACGGTGGACTCTCAATGAATACTTGTTGAATGGATGAATCCTAGCCTTACTTTATAATCGTCTCTCCGCTTTCCCTTCTGTTAGCCTGGCCCCTGTGTTAGATTCCTCTTCCAGTTCTGGTAAGCTTCAACACAGATGTCATAAAAGCCCTTTGTTGGATTGCTACACCCTGTCCTAGGCTCTTTATACGATGTACCATTTATTCCTTGGCTTCCCTGGTGGCTCAGGTGGTAAAGAATCCACTTGCAAAGCAGGAGACCTGGGTTTGATCCCTAGGTTGGGAAGATCCCCTGCAAAAGGGCATAGCAACCCACTCCAGTATTCTTTCCTGGAGAATCTCCATGCACAGAGGATCCTGGAGGGCTACAGCCCATGGGGTTACAAAGAGTCGGACACGACTGAGCAACTAAGCACATAGCATTTACTCCTTAACCACCCTGTGAGGTGAGAGTTATTTCTTTCATTTTACAGGAGAAGAGACAGACTCAGAGAGAGAATTAGAAGTTACAAATTGTAGAGTCACAGTCTAATAGTGTCAAACCTCAGGGCCTGTACTAGTGAATCACTGTGTTGGCACTTTCTTTTGGATATTGCATTTCTGATCTCGAACTTGAGCCTATATATATATATACATATATATGCTGCTAAGTCACTTCAGTCGTGTCCGACTCTGTGTGACCCCATAGACAGCAGCTCCAGGCAAGAACACTGGAGTGGGTTGCCATTTCCTTCTCCAATGCATGAAAGTGAAAAGTGAAAAGGATGTCGCACTGTCGTGTCCGACTCTTCAAGACCCCATGGACTGCAACCTACCAGGCTCCTCCGTCCATGGGATTTTCCAGGCAAGGATACTGGAGTGGGTTGCCATTTCCTTCTCTAGGGGGACTTCCCAACCCAGGGATCGAACCCCGGTCTCCCGAGTTGCATGCAGGCGCCCTGGTGGTCCAGTGGTTAAGACTCTGCACTTTCAATGCAGGGGACATAGGTTTGCCCCTTGGGCAGGGAACAGAGATCCTGCATGCCATAAGACACAGCCAAAAAAAAAAAAAAAACCAAAAAGAAACATATATATAGAATTGAGATGCCAGCTTCTGACCTGACCCAGGGCGCTGGGGCAGTAGTCCCAACAACAGAATATTTGTCAAGGGGTGTACCACACAATCTTGGATTATATGTGGGTTTCGTTTGAAGACGGACACAGAGAATCTCCCTCAACTTGCTTTCTATTCATATTTCATTTTCCCTAGTTTACTTGTCAGCATGATTTTCAGCCTTCATACCTGCACTGGTTTTGAGTCAAGGGGAGAAAAGTCCAGAGATTTCCCGCTCAAAGTGATGTCAAGCTTGACAGTGTGTTTGACCCTGAGGGATTATTTTTTTGGTTTCCAAGAGCTAGAACCAAGAAAGGAAATTCCAAACCTTGCTGAGACTGGGCCCTGTGATAGATCATGCATGTCCCTTGGTTGATGTGAAAAGATGATTGAAACCTGCTCTGGGAGGGACCTCTTGCTTGATGCTTTCGATTTTGTTTATGACTGGAAGGTAGGAGTTCTTCTCTAAGTGTGAAGTTACAGTACATTCTGGCAATTTCTTTCTAACATAAACACAGCATTTCACATGTTAGGATTTGAGGATAAAACATTATCCCCAGTGTTTTACTGTGATTTCCTCACAGAGGCCTCTAAGACACGGTGAAAATGACCTCAGAAATTCTTGTTAAATGGGAGACTGGTTCACACTTCGTATTACTTTATGACCTTGTCAGTTTACATTACTGATATGGAACTTGGTTCCTATATGTACAAATAAATGATCACAGTTGTCTAAAATGTAGGAAAATATTATGTCTTTATAGTACCTTGTTCTGTGAGGTTCCAAAAGACCAAATAACGTTCTTTGGCGAGAAAAGTATCCCAAACTGGACTGCGGAATATCTGTACTAAGGAGGAATATATATACATTTGTGTAAACTAACTTAAGGAATCATGCATGGTAACATTTGTAAAATATTGTTCTGTAACTAGTACTGTAGATTTAGATGCTCAGCAAAGTAATACTAGCCATTGAGAGGGCTTAGCACTGCTGAGTCGCTGTTACCTTTGACAAAAAGGTCCCTGTCCCTGTCATCAGAATCACCCAGAAGATTATTTTCTGCTGGGATCAGCACCCTCCTCTGCCCCTCAATCCAGCCCCAGTCAATATAGCACAGGACTTGGGTTAAGGAATAAGTGCAGTGTCCATGATGAGGGTCATCCCCATCACTCCATCTCACCTGTTGTGTCCATGAATGGCCAAGGAAATAACATGTAGAGCTTTGGGGGCCCAGGAGCTGAGGGACCCCAATATTTCATTTCCTGGGGAGGCAGTAGCTTGGCCAAGAGAAGGGAGGAGATGGTCTGGTGTGACAGAGAGGGGACAGTGAAGCCAGGCAGCTCCTGGCTCTAGGAAGTGGAGACAGGATCCTGCTCCTGCCTCCAGGCCCCTTATCTGGAGCAATAGAAGGCAGGTGCAGTTGGGGGCACAATCACCCTGAGCTCTAGATGAATATGCTCAATTAATTGGAAAAATAAAGTAAAATTTGTAAATCCAACATAAATAGACCAAGCCAAAAATGCATTCAGTGTTTACTCAATTTACAATTAGACACAGTTATAATAGAGCATGTAATGGGCTTTATGAAAGAGTTATGGGAACAGAGAGGAGGGCCTCTAAATCAGATGGGACGATCCAAGAGGGCTTCCCGGATGAGGTGACACAAACTGAATTTAGAGGGTGGGAATGCACTGACTAGAAAAAGAAGGGGCTGGGGAGAGTATTTCAGCAACAGCACGTGAAGAGAAGTGGAGGAAAGAAAACACACACTGCATTTTCGAACTGACATCTGGTTTCGAGTGGCTGAGACAGAGAGTGAATGTGGGAATGGTAGGAGAGGAGGCTAGTGAGGAACCCACATAAGACCCGGTGTGCTAAACCAAAACGTTTTAAATTTACTCTGAAATCAGTGGGGAGTGGATTTCCCTGGTGGTCCAGCGATTAAGAAACCCCCTGCTAGCGCAGGGCACACAGGTTTGACCCCTGGTCCAGGAAGATTCTACCTGCCTCGGGGCAACTAAGCTCACGTACTACAATTAGAGACGAGCCCCTACTTGCTGCAACTAGAGAAAGCCTGCTCGCAGCAGTGAGGGACCCAGAGCAGCCAAAAATCGATAAGCAAATAAACCAGTGGGAAGTGATGGATTTTCAACAGGGAAGTGAGATGATCACATTGGCAGTTTAGAAGCATCATACACCCAGTAGCATGCAAGCGTCCAGGGCAGAGGTGGGCAGACTGGAGGCAGGAAGGCCAGCTAGGAGGCTCCTGCTTGGGGCGATGGCAGACCCCGAGATCTGGCACTTCTGTGAGCTTAGAAAGTGGAAGACTGAGCACCTTCCACCCCAGAGCCCAATCAGTTCCAGATGTAGCCATGCCAGCAGATGCTAACTTCATGCCAAGAACAACTCTGAGTGTTTTACACTGAATCCTTCAGCAACCCTATGGTGACTGTATTATTCTTATTATTTTCAATTGACATATCCCCTGAGGATACTGCGGCAATGAAACTTTAAGTAACTTACCCGGAGTTACTAGCTAGTAAGTGGTTGCCCTGATTAAGCGGAAAGAGAGGTGTCCAAGTTCACTGATGCTGCTGACCCAGCTACCCCTCCTCCACCCTAGCCTGTGAGGTTAGAGGTACCCACTCCTGCTGGTGACTGTCCAGCTTAGCTGCTGCTAAGTCGCTTCAGTTGTGTCCAACTCTGTGCGACCCCATAGACGGCAGCCCACCAGTCTCCCCCGTCCCTGGGATTCTCCAGGCAAGAATACTGGAGTGGGTTGCCATTTCCTTCTCCAATGCTGGTGCGTGGCAAACAGGAGTCCCTCCCTGTGCCTGGTGACTTGATGAGGATTTATGGTGCCCTCCTTCACCTCTAGTTTAGTTTTACCTGCTAGGTGTGATTTTCATGATATATAATCTCTTGGCAGGTCCACTGTGGCTTTTAAAAAATATTTCTGTTTGAAAGAATGATGTGTTATCTACTATCTATTTACAGTTTTCGTGCCATTTACTTTTTTGGTGGGAGCCATGCTGCACAGCACATGGGATCTTAGTTCCTCAGTCAGGGATCAAACCCATGCCCCCTGCAATGGGAACATGGAGTCTTAACCCCTGGACCATCAGGGAAGTCCCATACCATTTACTTTCACTGGTTTTTTACTGAGGACTCTTTTATTTTTTAATTGAAAAAGTAATATAGGCACAGAAAGATATTCAGACTGCAAAAAGTATTCAGAGGAAAGTAAGCCTCCTCCTTTACACTCCCAGACTCCCAGCTCCTCTCCCCCAGGGCCACCCTTCTAGGTCTTTTAATGAAATACTGTATGAAGCACGGTCATACATTTAGCTCACGTTAATGAAACGTAAGCTTTTTGTTTTTGCCTGTAATGAATCATGCCTTCCTCTGTACCCGCCCTGGCCCCACCTTTCCACCACCCCTACCCATGGGATTACGGCCAAAAAAAAAAAAAAAATCCAGGATCCAATTTCATTTAAGCCCTAGTCTATGACTGAAGCGACTTAGCAGCAGCAGCAGCAGCTACCTGGTAATTTAAGCTGCTCGTTTAGAAGAGGTTTCAGGCTGACTTGAATGAGAAGGATGTCTCCCTAGAGCCTGTCCTTTGCCCTGCCCCTTTCAGGATGAGGGTCAAGCGGCTTATGAGACCTTCAGCCGATATGCTTGGGTCCACTTTGTGTGCGCCTCCTGGCCTCTGGGTCCCTGCCTCTGGGCCTCGCGCTTCACTCCTCCAGTCAGGGCTAACCTTCAGACCTCAGTGGAGGGTCAGGGGTCTGCCACTGGGGCACGGCTCCTGGTGGCTCCCCTGAAAAAAAAAAAAAAAAATCCAGGATCCAATTTCATTTAAGCCCTAGTCTATGACTGAAGCGACTTAGCAGCAGCAGCAGCAGCTACCTGGTAATTTAAGCTGCTCGTTTAGAAGAGGTTTCAGGCTGACTTGAATGAGAAGGATGTCTCCCTAGAGCCTGTCCTTTGCCCTGCCCCTTTCAGGATGAGGGTCAAGCGGCTTATGAGACCTTCAGCCGATATGCTTGGGTCCACTTTGTGTGCGCCTCCTGGCCTCTGGGTCCCTGCCTCTGGGCCTCGCGCTTCACTCCTCCAGTCAGGGCTAACCTTCAGACCTCAGTGGAGGGTCAGGGGTCTGCCACTGGGGCACGGCTCCTGGTGGCTCCCCTGGGCCAAGGTGAGCACCGTCCAGCCTCTGATGGCCGTGTGGCCCCTCTGGGTTTGGCTGACAGGCCTGTGGACCCAGCTCAGCCTTCATTCTGCAGCCTTCCCGGCAGCAGGCCGCCCTTGCCTGGCAGCTGCTTCAGCGCGGCTGGCCAGCCAGGTTCTCAGTTACCTCTGCAGCCTGTCAGCACGTGAGACCCAAGGACAGGTTGGCACAGCTAAACCTGGCGTCAGACCTTCCACCTGACCACAAGCATGGTGACGTTTGTCCTGGTGTGGCTGTGCCAGGTTGGAATGGGGCACCGGGTGAGGTGGCACGTCCCAGGCAGAGAATTGCAGAAAGGGTGTAGCTTCTCCTCCTGCCTCACTGGCCCCGAGCTTGTCTAACTTCCTCTCCACCCCTCAGAGGCCATTTATTAAATGACAAACACATGGTCCCACTGCCTCTGACAAGCTAACTTCTTCCCTGTGTGGGGACCCAGTACACATGGGTCCTCTGGCCTTGGGTGCTGATATATTCGAGGAACAGGTGAGGGAGTTTGAATCACCCTTTTATCAACACAATTCTGTTTCTTATTACCAGTCATGGCACATTACCTCAGTCATTCTGTAGACATTCTCTTCCATAACATAGACATTAGAATGATTTTGGCCACAAGTGCAATATCCAACTAAATGCAGCTTACACAATGAAGGCATTTAATAAACTTACAAGACAAAAACTTTGAGGGTTAAGGGGTCCAGAGTTGGTTTGGCAAGTCTATAATGTCATTCAGGGCCCAGACCTTGTGCTCTGCCATTCTCAGCATGCTGATGTCTCATCCTTAGGTTTCTCACCTCAAGGTCGCAGGGTAGCTGCAGCTGCTCTGGACATCACTTCAGATAGCCCTGTTGAAAGACAAGAGAAGGGAGGGCTTGCACAGTGGAGAAACATCACTCCATGTCTGTCTCCTTTTTGTTATGTAAAAAGCAAATCTTTCCAGAAGCAGTTTCAGTAGATTTCTCTGTATTTCATATTATCTATAACCATGTAGCGTGGATACCCACAACTGAAAGGAAGACTAGGAAAGAAAGTGTCAGAATTTCCGCAGCAACTATATTGGGAGTGTCTGCTCCTTTGGAAGAAGAGGAAGATACAGTGTAATCAGTTAAGTCACAAAAGCATCTACCCCTGAAAGGAGAACCTGGGCAAGTAGATACCTGAGGTGTCCCAGGCCTGTACTCAGAAAGACAAAAGAGAAGAATCTACTAAAATTTTTAAAATATAGCAACACATACACAGATGGATAAGTGCCAATATATTTTTTACACTTTGCTTTTTTTCACTCAACAATGCTAATGCCATCATGCACTAATTTCCACATATACTGCACGTGTACTTGTTACTGCTGCTAAGGTGTCTAGCATGTGTAGCATGACTTACTTATAGTACCCTTATGTTTCAGGATCTGGTAGGACTGGTCATTACTCTTCCTCAGAATTTTCTGTTACTTTTGCAGGTGTATTTTTGTAATGTTAGCTCCATTTAGTGCTGAGCTATACCTTCAAAACTTGTTTACATTCACACACCCTATGTATCGCTGTACATACACACATATATTAAGATACCATTTTATTAACATAATATGTCCAAACAAATTGGGCTTTTTCTTTTAAGAATCATCCATAATGCAAGGCCCAAACCAAAGCAAATAAACCAAAAAACTACCATCAACCTCTAGAAGAGAGTTCTTGTTTTCATTAAGAAATCCAAACAATGGAAAAATTAACCAAGGTAAAGCAAGGAACCGAAAGAAAAAAAATCATTTAAAATTAGTGAAACAGAGAAAAAACTTATGCTGGATTTCTGACTTTCTGATTTCATATCCTCCTTTCATCCTGAGACATGAAGTGATCATTTTAAAGAGAAGATCAGCCCAGTTTAACTGGAATAGAAGTCAGGCTGGCAAACGTGTTTCAATCTGATATTCCCCCACTCTTGACCACTTTCAAGTATTTAATGAAGATGGATATCCTACTTGTTTTTACAGTTCCTTTCTCCTCTAAGGGAATTACAAAAGCCAGTCATTATTTACAGAATTAAAGTAGAAATATTTTTGGACAGAGATGTCATAGAAATGCATGTCAACAGGCACTTTTGTTAATGTGATGGTGAGTTCTGAAGTCATCTGCAGTTCAGTCTGAATATTGAAGATTGTAAAGCTACTTCTTGAAGACATACAATTTTCCTTCTGCTTATTCCAAGTTATCTAGAAACTATGGTAGGAAAAATCATATAAATTCAAATGACATATCCTATAAATTTGAAGTTCTCTTATGTTATAATTTTGAGAATGATTTTCCAGAAGAAACATAGTTACTTGATTTACTGTGACAAAGTCCATATTTCTTTGTTTTCATTTTTTTTACAGAAATATTTACAAATTAAAACAGCACTAGTCAATAGGCATTGAAAGCAAGTGATAAGAATTACATATATACTTTTTCAATAAAGTAGGGAATCTTTGGTAATTTTAACTTTCCACAGTGCACAGAAATGGATCACATTTGTTTCTGTTTCTCCACAATAAAACAACAGAGAAAAGTTGCTTTAATCAAGTTCACAAAAGAAAACTATATGAACTATCATTTTAAGTATTTCTGATATCAGTTGATCTTAGATGAGAGATTTTACAAATTTTCCTACTTCATAAAAAATTACCAATGATAATTTTCTGGCTTTCTTCTATGTATCATATTTTGTCATCAAGTAATTCATCCCCTGATTCTGTGTATTATAAATCAGTTCTTCGTCTTGCCTGACCTGAGGAGAGGTTTTTATTCCTGTCTACTAGAATTTCAAAGCCCAGGGGGCTCAGCAAGTAAAGAATCCGCCTGCAATGCAGGAGATACAGGAGACTCGGGGGAGATGAGGGTTCGATCCCCGGGTCTGGAAGATTCCCTGGAGAAGGACATGGAAGACTACTCCAATATTCTTGCCTGGAGAATCCCATGGACCGAAAAGCCTGGCTGGCTACAGTCCACGGAGTGGCAAAGAACACGTCTCGACTGAGCATAAAATTTCTAAGCCACTAGGTGGCAGAGTTTCCTTGTCTTAGATTAAATAGTATTGCATTTTCCCACTGATCCCCGAATGTGAATGGCCTTCAAACCTTTCACTCATGTACGCATAAAATATTTTTTAAATCATATACACCCTCCACAAACTTTTAAGTTTATGTATAAAGCTATTCACAAAAGTTTAAATAACTAAAAAGATGTACTTCCATACTGTAAATACTGAAAATTTAAAATAAAATGTATATCATTCTTTTAAATAAATTGAATACAAAATATCATAGTGGTTTGGTAGCCATCATCATTTAAAAATTCCTAAGTGAGCTTGTCTTTTACAGTGGAATACTAATATCACTCCTTTTCCTCCTTGGCATCTTATTTTTCATTATATTTCCTTCACGGAATTTTATACCGATAGAAAAGGTTTTATGCTTAAAAGATTTGATCACTCTCTTTTTCTTCCCTGTAACAAGACTATGTGTATAAATGAAATAAAAATTGTTTTCTGTTTCCTGTGACCATAAAATAATAAGTGTGAAATTCTTATATTTCGGAATTCCTAATATACATACATTTTCATACATGTATATATTTCTAAATTTGCCCAGAATACGCTTATTTTTAATAAACTTGAAATATTCAGAAAAACATAAAAATGAATCTTAATCGTACCACTTAACAGGTATTTATAGAGAATAAATGGCAATGTTGTCATCTTCTCTCTTCCCACTTCACCTAGATTACTTCTGTTAAGTAGTTGATGCTCATTTCCCCATATTTTTCTAAGTTTATGAAGATCTACTTTCAAAATTTGGAGTACAAAATATTAAGATGCTTCCAAATTTTCCTTTTTTAAGAGATTCTCTCTTTCCTAGCATTGAAAACACTGTGTTCCATTGAGGAGGGGGGTATATGTGTGTTAAACTGGATTACATACACAGACACAGAAATGTATACACACACATGCATACATAGTAAATGAGGAAAAAGTACCAATTAAAAAAAAAGTCACATTTATGATATTGCTGAAGTTTAGAGCTAACTCCTTGGGAGTTTGGGAAACTGCAGAGTTACCAGGAACAAATTATTCTCAGGTTCGATAATTTGCTAGCAGGACTCGAAAAACAAACTGAAAAGTGTTATACTCATGGTTATAGCTCATTTTGGGGAAAATATACAGGTTAAAATAAGTCAAGGAAAGAAGAGCACAGGGCAGAATCCAGGAAATCACTAAATATGGAGCTTCCAAGGTCCTCTATTTCCCTGGTGCCTGCATGTAACGCACGAAATACTGTTGCCGGGGAAGCCTACCTGAACATCATCGGTTCAGAGTGCTCACTGAAGTTCCATTACACAGGCATGACTGGTGTAGGACAGTAGACGTATAAAGGCTGATCAGGAAACTTAACAGTAATAATTCTGGAACATTCTTCTGCAGGCTATATTCCAGGCACTGAGCTAAAATAAATACTCTTTGTGGTGACTCTGTGAAGTAGATATTTTTGTCCTCCTTATTCAGATACTCAGATAAGGAAAATGATGTTCAGAAAAATGAAATGTCTTGACTGAGATCACACAACTGATAAGTAGCTGAGCTGGCATCCTAAGCGAGGTTTGTCTAACTCCCAATCTCACGCTCTTCATGAAGGTTCTGTCCATATTCTGGAGTCATTTGATTTTTAGATACACTGAATACAGATTTTGGTGGGTCGTGGAGAAAGCAGGGGCTGGGGGAGTGGGAAGGGGAAGAGATCATTTTGGCAAGTCCTGTCCATGCCTCTGGTTCCTAATTCCTAGACACACTGGGTAATGTTGTGGAGGGTCCAGGCTAACTAAGCCAAGTTAGACCAATGTAGATTCAAAGGCAGAAGCATCACTGCCTCGGATGACCTAGCCAGTTAGCAGGCCATTCAGCTTAGCCAACATTTCATAAGATCCTCCTTTCATTTAGGAATATTACAGAGTGACTTTCTCAACCCTTCTCTATGTGAAGGCTTGATGTAAAATTTCAGATGTAATCAATTGTTTTGTTGGTACCACTCATTTCAGATCTCCTCCTTAAAGCCATGTAGTTATTTGGAACCTTATCCTAGTGATTACCACTGCTACTGCTGCTGCTAAGTCACTTCAGTCATGTCCGACTCTGTGCGACCCCATAGATGGCAGCCTATCAGGCTCCCCCATCCCTGAGATTCTCCAGGCAAGAACGCTGGAGTGGGTTGCCATTTCCTTCTCCAAAGCATACAAGTGAAAAGTGAAAGTAAAGAGTCGCTCAGTCATCTCAGACTCAGCAGCCCCATGGGCTGCAGCCCACCAGGCTCCTCCGCCCATGCACTGTTTACACGCAAGTCCCTTCTGGAAATGCTCTGTTATCTTCCGATTCAGTAGATGGGAGGTTTCCATAGTTTACTGGAGCTGTAAGCTTGGGACACTGGCAGGCTCATGATACAGGTCACAGATCCTAACTAAGGTCCTTTCTTCCTCTTGGTGGTCCGAGTCTCTGTAGTTTGTATAGCAAACATGAAATGGTCGGTGGGAATGTTAAATTATAATCACTTTAATCAGCAATACAATATTTACTACTGTATAGTTCTACATGTTAAGTCACTGGGCTCTCTTTTATTACAATGAAATATTACATTTGAAAACTCAGATGATCTTGATTATTCAAACTGAGATGAATTATGAGATTGTGTATAATTTATTAGAAGTTATAGGCTTATACATAAAAGACAAATTTGCCTTTCCCTCCTTCCTTAAGAATCAAACGCCAAAATAATAATTCATTGTTGGAATATGCTGACATAGTATTAAAATGTATTCAGGAAGGAAGAACTAAATTAGAGAGGAAGTGATGTTAATATATGCTTAGAAATGGGCTATTTTTAACAAAGAGAAAACAAGAACACATACATAGCCAAGGCTGTTTTTCTATAATTGAAAAAAATTGTTCTTCATGACAATTAAAACAGAATTTCTCATCCTTCTCTTTTACCATAAACTATGACAGGAGATGAGAGCTGCAATTTTCTGAAATTTTATCCCATTTAAACTCCTAAAATGTTTATTTTAAATGTGGAAAGCATTAAGACAACTTTCTCCTAAGGTGTCTTCAGTATCATTTAGATTTAGACCATCCCACAATCTGTCATCTGATAATTAGAAGGCAATTGGCTTTGGTATCAAAGTTCCACCAGTGTTACAGTGGAAGGTTCAGATACAGAGAGATTAAGACATTGGCCCAGAGTCACTCAAACACCAAGTTGGTTTAGGGTTTTGTTTTTTTCTGACCAACTTATCTATCTATGGCTTAGAAGAATTAGTCTAATTTTCTAAGCACTTAACTTACTATCAGATAGGAGTGTAGTCTCCCTATAAAGATTTTGTCCTTGCTTGAAAAAATTAAGGCCTTAATAATCATATAAACATTCCGAAGAATGTTTCAAATATAAAAGTAATAGGAGGAACAAAAAAGATTTTAGCTTAAAAAAATTACAACAGCCGTGACTTTCTCCCTCTCTGGACCAACCCCATACTCCCTCAAAAACAAAAAACACAAAAACCTCTGCTGAAAGATTACACTGGAAATATAAACACACTGTGTTTCATAAATAAGAACTAATTCATGGGGAGGAATAGGTATGAATTATAGGAAAACCAAAAATGAGTTGCAGATATAAACAAAGGAAGTCAATTAAAATATAGGTACAAAAAAAGAACAGTCTTAATAAGCTATTTCTTTGGAATCTTATTTTCAAAGTGCTTTACAGATTTCCATTTTTATAGTATTCTGTGAGTTGAGTGGATAGTTAATATTCTTAACTGGCATTTGATAACCAAGATCACAAAAAGATAAAGTATACTAACTTTCTGCACAGTCTCTGAGCCTGCAGCTGAAGCAGCAAGAGGACAAGACTGAACCTTGTACTTTGTCCTTGTTCTGCTCTCTGCCTGTGGCAGTCTGCCTAGAGGATGGAGAGAGCCATCCCACCCTACAGGGGTTAGCTGGGCCAACGGAGCAGGGGCCACGACAAAGAATAGCACCGGCCTCACTCCACGTCAGGCATAGAAAGGGAACAACTAATGGGTAAGAAGAGTCAAGTGATATTGATCCGTGGCTCGCCAGGGTTGAATTCAGTACATGTTCTGCTGTCTCCTGGGTGCCAAGATTTGACAGAAAGGGCAAAGGACAACATGAACAATGTGGGGTGGGCGGGTGAAACCTCCATCATTGTCGTTCACGTGGGAATGGAGTGCTCAGAATGAGGGAAATCTTGACAAGGCTCCCTGCCGGTAACAGCCCCTGGTTTCTTATCAGAAACCCAATATTCAGTGCTTTTTTTCTCTTCACCACCGGGGATGGAAAGAGTGTGAGGAGAGCACACTGGTACCAGAGAGAAGAGATTTTTTTTGTAACAGAAGATCTTTGATCCTAATGGAAAAAAAGAATAAAAACACAAAATTCAAAGGGAAAGGACAAGACCTAATGTCAGAAAAACATTTTGGAAAATAGGCTAAATGAAAAAGGAATAAAGTAGTCCTGGGTTGCTAGAAAACACCAGATTCGGGGTAGTGGTGATTCGCAATGGAAAGGAAAAAGGACACAGTTCAACAGACTGAATTGTAAAGAGAAATCAGACGCAGCCAATATATCCAAGACCAAGGGGATGGCTTTATAAACTATGGTACATCCACACAAGGAATACTATATAGGCTTTCAAAAAGAATCAAGTATACAAATGTTAACACAGCTATCTGAGACTGATTTAGTGGAAAAATAAAATGACAGAATAATTTTTGAAGTGTAATTTTATTTTGAAATAATAACATATGTTAGTATACATATGATAAAAGATCTGGAGGATGAAGCAAGCAGTCAAGGATAGTCATTTCTGAGTGAGGGAGGGAACCTTTATTGTGGAAGGGTGTTATGTTTTACATATTTTGGGGCTTTTCAAAAATTTTTTTATAAAATATTTTTCATTACGTGTTAAGAAAAAAATCAATAACAAATATAGAAATAAGTTGCATCACAAAGAAGAAATGATATGTAAAGTTAAAAAAGAGAGCGATGATAATCTCACCTGAGAGTTAGGAGGAAAAAGCGCTAGAAAGAAAAACTTAAATCCTTTAGCTTTTGTCTTGTTCAAAATGGCCCAGAAGTTGTATTCCAATTTGTTTGCATATTGTAGTCAGGTCCAACAGAGTTCTATTTAATAGGATTTCATCTATAACCCACTCAAAAAGGGTTGGGGCTCTGTCTCAAATTAATGCAAGCATAAAATGAATTCTTCTAAAATGAAAAAACTTACACTAGGACTTAAACTATGATTTTGAAAACTTTTGAGGGCCCATCCTATCCATTTCGAGTGGAAAAGTAAAACTTCAGAGACATTTCTCCCCGCAGTACTGAAAAAAATTAGAGTCCAAGGCAGAGAAGGCTTTAAGCAGCCAGAATGAGGATGTCAGTACAGGTGGGGATCATTAATACTTGGAACAATGGGAAGCGGCCACGGCAAAGTCCCTTTTAGCCCATCTCGGCCAAGCTGAGGTACGAGGGTAGGGAAACCCAAAGAAACACATCTTTGGAGAAGAGAGGCTAGCTGGAAACAATCCAAGCTGTCTTGTCTGACGAAAGCAGCTCTAAAATGGACACTACTAGGGTAACGTCACTTCTGAGGTAAATGAACACTGCTGCTCCTTCGGCATTTCTATTCTAGAATGGTCCCATGGCCCTCCATTCCGTCCTTCGTCTCAAGGTCACCATGGCAACTACCTACCCAACACCCTCCCCCCAACCTTTCCCAGAATGCACAGCACCTTCCCTTCCGGCATGCCTCGCACCTTCCCAGCATTCATATTTTCCCAGCATGCTCTGCGGCAAGGGCTCTTCCAGAGCCTTAAGGGCATCTCTGCACATGTTTATATTCCTTGGACAAGTCAAGCACTGACTGGAGTTATCCTGTTATTACTTCAGGCAAAGGGCTTGTGTGTGGTAACAAGACTTCAAGGTAAGATTTCCACCCAGGCCCTTAATACTTTGAAAATCTCCCCTACCACACCCCACAGGGCCTTCCTAAGGCCTTCCCAATCTTGAAAAGCTAAGACCCCAAGGTTTACTCACTTGGGAACAAGCTTTATTTTCCAAATTTAATCAACTGCAGGTTAGATAATCTAGGGAGAACACCTGCTTACGATCAAGCATCTCATCATTCTGTCGCACAAATCTTCAGCTGTATCCTGTCTGGGCTAATTGCTTTGTTTCCCAGTAACTCAAGTTAAGAGATACTCTGCAGAAACCAGGTTTTACTATGTCTGGAGGAACGGGGAATGCAAAGGGAGTGTGAGGAAACTAGCCACCCACTGTCACTCATTTTGTTGAAGTGAATGCAGACCTCACCCAATGGTATTGTTAATATTATGAATGTCTGACATCAAAAAACTGCTTTAGAATTTATAAAGTAATCTTATTATATATTTATTAACTAGTTTAGCCCTACAAAAATCCTGCAGGTTGGTAAGTTAAGTGTGATTATCTTGCTTATTTCACAAATGAAAAAGCAATCTGTCAGAGACAGAGAGACTTGCTAAAATCTCACATCTAGTGAGTGTCAGAACTGTAACTGAAACCCAGGACTTTCCACTTTATTACCCATGCTGAGATTCCTTTTTGGAAAAAACCATTATCCAGAGTGCTTCACTGGTGTTCCTTTTGCCTTACAATATCAAATATCTTTTTTTTTAAGGGTTGTTGTTGTTCAGTTGCTAAGTCCTATCTGATTCTTTGTGAGTTCCTGGGCTCTGGCACACCAGGCTTCTCTGTCCTTCACTGTCTCCTGAAGTTTGCTCACATTCATGTCCATTGAGTTGGTGATGCCATCCAACCATCTCATCATCCAACCATTTCATCCTCTGTCGCTTCCCCCTTCTCTTCCTGCCCTCAGTCTTTCTCAGCATCAGGGTCTTTTCGAATGAGTCAGTTCTTCGTGTCAGGTGGCCAAAGTATTGAAGCTTCATTGTCAGTCCTTTGAGGGTAGCTTGATTTAAAAAACAAAAATAACAATCCCATCAGATACATATAGATCTCTTCATCTATCTATCTATCTAGATGATATGGCACACATCTATCTATCTATCTAGGTGATATGGCACCTGGGAGGTCCTCTGAAGACTTCGAGTGACCTTGACCAGCTGACAGCACGAGAATTACAAAGTCTCATACTTTAGGCTTAGTTCTGCCAGGTCCCAAGAATCCTTCAAGCTCAATTTCATGGATCTCCTAGGGTAGTTCAGCTTGACTTTGAAGCACAAGATGGAGAAAAGACAATATATATTATTCAGGACAGGTAGCAGGTATGTAATGTTCCAGGAGATCTGGGTTAGTAGGTTTTTGAGTGTTTAAAGAAACACTTAAAAAAATTATATTGCTTTTGTTTTAGCATCTAATAATGTTAGAAAAGTATAGTTCTGGAACATTAGCTTTTACTATTTCTCCATTTTGAGATAAAGGCTGGAGATAATTTTTCCAGAACCCAAGAGCTTACTTTGTAATAGTACACAGATGTTTTCTTAGAGAATATGGTATTAAAGATTTTGACAGTAATGAGGGGAACAGGGATGATGAACACTTTTTTCCTGCATTGAATATCCTTGCCTGTGTTTTAAAGATAAAATGTTCTAGTTTGAAAAAAAGCTTGATGTAAGAAATTAAAGTCATAAAAACTATCATATCCCCATATACTTCTTCAAAAAAAAGAGTATTGTTCTTAGGTACTTTTTGAATATTAAGTGTGATTTAATCAACTGAAATAATATAAGTATCCAGTTAAACATAGCTTAATTAGGAAAATATATGGTTACATCCCCAGGTATTTGGTTGAAGAATAAATGCCAGAATACAATGAAACAAACCTAAATTTATGATGAAATTTATTTATTTTATTTTTTTTTTAGTTTCTTTTAGTGAATATTACAAAGTCCTTACTGAAGAGCTCAAAAATAATTGGTATATAAACACTTCAATTTTAAGTTTTCCTATTGTAGTTACCTTCATGAAGTGTGGGGCCTCACACCACACTTTTAAGTCCTTTAGCTTCCCTGAAAATGCCACCCACTTAAAAGTCTGATTGCTAAATCACCATTAAGATAGTTAGAATCCAAATGTGGTTTATTTTTTGCTGAATATTTACTTTTTATTCTTGCATTCTATACACAGATAACAGTAGTCCCCCTTTATCCAGAGTTTCACTTTCCATGGTTTCAGTTACCAAAAGTCAACCCCAGTCTGAAAATATTAAATGGAACATTTCAGAAGTAAACTATTAATTTTAACTTGCTCGCCAGTCTGAGGGGTGTGATGGGATCTCTCACCATCCCTTTCTGCCCTTCCCAGATGAGAATCATCCCTTTGTCCAGTGTAATCCATTTCTTAGTCCCTCAGTAGCTGTCTTGGTTATCAGATTGACTGTCAAGGTATCACTGTGCTTGTATACAAGTAACCCTTACTTTATGTGATAATGGCCCCAAACACAAAGTGTAGTGATGCTGGCAATTCTGATGTGCCTAAGATGTGACCCTAGGTCGATTCCTAGGTCAGCAAGATCCCCTGGAGAAGGAAGTGGCAACCCACTCCATTACTCTTGCCTGGAGAATCCCATGGACAGAGGAGCCTGGCAGGCTACAGTCCGTAGGGTCTCAAGAGTCGGACATGACTTAGCGACTTAACTACTACTACTACTAAGAGATGTCATAAAGTGCTTCCTTTAAATGAAAAGATGAAAATTCTTGACATAATACGGAAAGAAAAGACGTTGTATGCTGAGGTTTCTAAGATGTATGGTAAGAGTGTATCTTGTATCCATGAAATTGTGAAGAAGGAAGAATAAATTTGTGCTAGTTTTGCAGGCACACCTCAGGTTGCTAAAATTATGGCCAGTAATCAGTGCACGATAAATACTTAGTTAAGATGGAAAAGGCATTAAATTTGAACAATAAGGTGTTTTCAGACAGAGATCACATTCACATAAGTTTTATTACAGAATATTGTTGTAATTGGTCTGTATTTTAGTTATTGTTAATATCTTACTGTGCTTAATTTATAAATTATACTTTAAGGTGGGTAAGTATGATAGGGGAAAAATATAGCATATATATACTGTTCTATGGTTTCAGGCATCCGTGGGGGTTCTTGGAACATATCCCCCTTGGAGAAAGGAAAACACTATACTGTGCTTTGATATTTTAAAACTGCTAAATACAGAAAAGGAGGATTTTGATAATGGGATTTCTGCTTATTTTACAAGTATGTATGCATGCACACTCAATCATATCTGACTCTGTGATCCCGTGAACTGTAGCCCACCAGGCTCCTCTGTCCATGGAATTCTCCAGGCAAGAATACTGAACCGGATTGCCACTTCCTTCTCCAGAATGTCCTCCTGACCCCAAGATCTATCAGCTGAGCCACTAGGGAATCCCTTATAAGTATGAAAGCTACTTTGGGGAACTTCCCTGATGGTCTAGTGACTGAGACGCCACACTTTCAACGCAGGTGGCCCAGGTTCAATTCCTGGTCAGGAAACTGGATCCTACGTGCCTCGATTAAGAGTTTACATGCTGCAACTGAAGGTCCTGCATACTGCAACAAAACAAAACCCCACACACCATAATGAAGACTGAAGATCCTGTGTGCTGCAACTGAGACCTGGTGCAGCAAAATAAATAAATATAAACAACTATTAAAAGAAAAGCCACATTGTTGTTGTTGTTATATACATTAAAATGTATGGAGCCAAAACAAAACCCAAGACACTGTCTGTTACAGAATTCAAAATGTCAAGACTGACAGTAACTTATTTTTTTGTCCTCAGGAAAAAATATCAGAGTCTAGTTTATACCCTGAGGACAGAATAAAGTTATTGGGTGACATAATTTTTTTAAACACACCAAATCTGTGCTAAAATGTGATCTTTGGGCTATCCCCTGGAGAAGGGAATGGCCACCTACTCCAGTATTCTGGCCTGGAGAACTCCATGGACTGTATAGTCCATGGGGTCACAAAGAGTCGGACAGGACTGAGCGACTTTCACTTTCGTACTTTCATGAGTAAGGGGTATCTTTGTAAGCTCTCTTGAGTAAAGTCCAAGATGAACTGTCATTATTTCAAAATATACTACACAGTATATTGATAGAAGTTTCTTTGGATATATTGATATTGTCATAACCTGTCATACAGTAACCTTTAAGAGAAACTTATATGTTAAAAGTATGGAGAGACCTTCTTCTGCTAGAGAAAGTGTACAATTTAGGAAAGAATTGTAGAGAGAGAAATGACAGCCCTGCTCAAGCAGAAAGAATAACGACTTGGTAAGCTTTGGGGCTCCAGGGTCAGTGGGCAGGGCTCAAGTTAAAGCTCTACCAGGGATGTGTGAGGCCT
>SJYC01070318.1:0-10000 GCA_006408675.1 Madoqua kirkii
CCATCCCTGGGATTCTCCAGGCAAGAACACTGGAGTGGGTTGCCATTTCCTTCTCCTGGGACTCCTATAATTCGAATGTTGGAGCGTTTCATATTGTCCTGGAGGTATCTGAGATTATCCTCATATCTATTAATTCGTTTTTCTTTTTTCCTCTCTGATTCATATATTTCTACCATTCTACCTTCTATTTCACTAATGGTATCTTCTGCCTCTGATATTCTACTATTTCTTCCCTCCAGAGTGTTTCTGATGTCATTTATTACATTATTCATTATATATTGACCCTTTTTTATTTCTTCTAGGTCCTTGTTAAACCTTTCTTGCATCTTCTCAATCCTTGTCTCCAGGCTATTTATCTGTGATTCCATTTTTATTTCAAAATTTGGGATCATTTTCACTATCGTTATTTGGAATTCTTTCTTAGGTAGATTCCCTATCTCTTCCTCTTTCATTTGGTTTGTTGGGCATTTCTCTTGTTCCTTTACCTGCTGGGTATTCCTCTGTATCTTCCAGTCCTTGTTAAACCTTTCTTGCATCTTCTCAATCCTTGTCTCCAGGCTATTTATCTGTGATTCCATTTTTATTTCAAAATTTGGGATCATTTTCACTATCGTTATTTGGAATTCTTTCTTAGGTAGATTCCCTATCTCTTCCTCTTTCATTTGGTTTGTTGGGCATTTCTCTTGTTCCTTTACCTGCTGGGTATTCCTCTGTATCTTCCTCTTGGTTATATTGCTTCATTTCGCGTGGTCTTTCTATATTCTGGGAATTTGTGAAGTTCTCTTTATTATGGAATTTGTTCACTTTTGATGGTATTATATCAGTGGCTTGTCAAGGTTTCAATTCACTATCATTATTCATAATTCTTTATCAGGTAGATTCCCTAGCTCTTCCTCTTTTGTTTGGTTTGGTGGGCATTTCTCCTGTTCATTTACCTGCTGCGTATTCCTCTGTCTCTTCATCTTGGTTATATTACTGCATTGGGGGTGGCCTTTCTGTATTCTGGCAGTTTGTGGAGTTCTCTTTATTGTGGAGTTTCCCCCACTGTGGATGGGGTTGTATCAGTGGCTTGTCAAGGTTTCTTGGTTAGGGAAGCTTGTGTTGGAGTTCTGGTGGGTGGAGCTGGATTTCTTCTCTCTGGAGTGCAATGAAGTGTCCAGTAATGAGTTATGAGATGTCAGTGGTTTTGGAGTAACTTTGAGCTGCCTGTATATTGAAGCTCAGGGCTGTGTTCCTGTGTTACTGGAGAATTTGCATGGTATGTCTTGCTGTGGAACTTGTTGGCCCTTGGGTGGTGCTTGGTTTCAGTGTAGGTATGGAGGTGTTTGATGAGCTCCTGTCGATTAATGCTCCTTGGAGTCAGGAGTTCTCTGATGTTCTCAGGATTTGGACTTAAGCCTCCTGCTTCTGGTTTTCAGTTTTATTTTTACAGTAGCCTCAAGACTTCTCCATCTATACAGCACTAATGATAAACCATCTAGGTTAGAGATGAAAAGTCTCTCCACATCGAGGGACACCCAGAGAGGTTCACTGAGGTGTGATCCAGTGATTACAAAGCCAGATTCAGAGTCAAGACTGCTGGGAACACTGCAGTGCAGGCTGGGAAGCCACTTTGTGTGATCCTGTAGTTTCCAAATTCTCTAATCTGGAATCACCCATTCTCCTGCATGTCACACAAAGAAGGAGGAGTCCAGTGTCCCCTCAAAATGTCTTTAGGCTCCTCTGAAATGTATGTTCTCTGTTATTCTACCACAACTAATTCTTCAAGAAGCAAATTTTAATCACTGCTCTTAACTGTTAATGAGAAAGCTTTACTTGACCTCTCTCTTTCCTCGAAATGGCAACAATCGAAAGGAAGGAGTAAAATTTCAGAGCATAATTTTGACTTCTTGTTCCATCCTTTTTACTTACTCCCCAGCTAGGAGGAAAAGTAACCTTCCTGATGAGCAAAATTGATTTAATCTGATATCCACTGGGTCACATGGTCTGGAGGGTGAGACGTAGGGCAGTAGGGGCAGGGGTACTGCATTGGAAAAGTAACACAAACCTCTTTCACGTGGGCCACTGTAATGGGGGTGGTTAATCAGCGTCACACTTCTCAAACTTGACTTTCTTTCATGGAGCATCTTTGAGGCTAGTTTTTCACATAGCATAATTTGAGAGAGCTACCTTAGTTAGGTAAGTTAACCTGCTAAGTAGTCTTTACCTTAGAAAGTTAAGATAAGGTGCCTGAGAAAATGAAATGAAGAAGGCAGAGCATTTTAAAAAGTTCAGAGCCTATAGAGAAAGACTCAAGCAGGGTACTCTGGGTGGGGGGCTGGGGGATGGGGTTCCTGAACATGCAGAGGCCAGAGGAATGGTGGGAGGTGGCGAAGGAGGGAAGTAGAAGGGTAATAAATATATAGCTGATGTCAGCCTGGCCTATTCCCTTCACTTTTAAGTGGATCAGTCAGTTTCGTCAATCAGTTGTGTCCGACTCTCTGAGACCCCGTGAACTACAGCGCATGAGGCTTCCTTGTCCATCACCAACTCCTGGAGCTTGCTCAAACTCATGTCTGTCAAATTGGTGATGTCATCCAACTGTCTCATTCTCTGTTGTCCGCTTCTCCTGCCTTCAATCTTGCACAGCATCTAGGTCTTTCCAAATGAGTCAGTTCTTTGCATTGGGTGGCCAAGGTACTGGAGTTTCAGCTTCAGCATCAGTGCTTCCAATGAATATTCAGGACTGATTTCCTTTAGGATGGACTGGTTGGATCTCCTTGCTGTCCAAGGGACTCTTAAGAGTCTTCTCCAACACCACATTAAGCATCAATTTTTCAGCACTCAGCTTTCTTTTATAATAGTCTTGCTCTCACATCCATATACAACTACTGGAAAAACCACAGCTTTGACTAGATGGACCTTTATTGGCAAAGTATGTCTCTACTTTTTAATATGCTGGCTAGGTTGGTCATAGCTTTTCTTCCAAGGAGCAAGTCTCTTTTAATTTCATGGCTGCAGTCACCATCTGCAGTGATTTTGGAGCCCAGGAAAATAAAGTCTCTCACTTTTTCCATTGTTTCCCCATCTATTTCCCATGAAGTGATGGGACTGGATGCCATGATCTTTGTTTTTTGAATGTTGAATTTGAAGCCAGCTTTTTCACTCTCCTTTCACTTTCACCAAGATGCTCTTTAGTTCCTCTTCACTTTCTGCCATAAGTGTGGTATCATCTGTGTATCTGAGGTTATTGATGTTTCTCCTGGTAATCTTGATTCCAGCTTATGCTTTATCCAGCCCTGCATTTCGCATGATGTACTCTGCATATAAGTTGAATAAGCAGGATGACAATATACAGCCTTGATAGATTCCTTTCCCAGTTTTGAGCCAGTTCATTGTTCCATATCTGGTTCTAACTGTTGCTTCTTGACCTGTGTACAGATTTCTCAGGAGGCATGTCAGGTGGTTTGGTATTCCCATCTCTTGAAGAATTTTCTACTGTTTGTTGTGATCTACACAGTCAAAGGCTTTGGCATAATCAATAAAGCAGAAGTATATGTTTTTCGGAAATTCTCTTGCTTTTTTATGATCCAGTGGTGGCGGTGGTGGTGGTTTAGTTGCTAAGTCGTGTCCGACTCTTGTGACCCCATGGACTACAGTCCTCTAGGCTCTGTCCATGTGATTCTCCAGGCAAGAATACTGGAGTGGGTTCCCATTTCCTTCTCCAGGGGATCTTCCCAACCCAGGAATCGAACCCAGGTCTCCTGCATTTCAGGCAGACTCTTTACCAACTGAGCTACAAGGGAAGCCTCTATGATCCAGTGGATGTTGGCAATTTGATCTCTGGTTCCTCTGCCTTTTCTAAATCCAGCTTGAACACCTGGAAGTTCATAGTTCATGTACTGTTGAAGCCTGGCTTGGAGAATTTGGAGCATTACTTTGTTAGTGTGTGAGATGAGTGCAATTGTGCAGTAGTTTGAACATTCTTTGGCATTGCCTTTCTTTGGGACTGGAATGAAAACTGACCTTTTCCAGTCCTGTGGCCACTGCTGAGTTTTCTGAATTTGCTGGCATGTTGAGTGCAGCACTTTAATAGCATCATATTTTAGGATTTGAAATAGCTGGAATTCCAGCTGCCACTGGATTTCTATCACCTCCACTAGCTTTGTTTGTAGTGATGCTTCCTAAGGCCCACTTGACTTCGCATTCCAAGATGTCTGGCTCTAGGCCAGTGATCACACCATCATGATTATCTGGGACATGGAGATTTTTTTGTATAGTTACTCTGTGTATTCTTGCCACCTCTTCTTAATATTCTATTTCTGTTAGGTCCGTGCCATTTCCGTCCTTTATTGTGCCCATCTTTGCATGAAAAGTTCCCTTGGTATCTCTGATTTTCTTGAAGAGATTTTAGTCTTTCCCATTCTATTGTTTTCCTCTGTTTCTTTGCATTAATCACTGAGGAAGGCTTTCTTATTTCTCCTTGCTGTTCTTGGGAACTCTGCATTCAAATGGGTATATCTTTCCGTTTCTCCTTTGCCTTCTCTTCTTTTCTCAGCTATTTGTAAGTCCTCCTCAGACAACCATTTTGCCTTTTTGCATTTCTTTTTCCTGGAGATGGTCTTGATCACTGCCTCCTGTACAATGTCACAAACCTCCGTCCATAGTTCTTCAGGCACTCTATCAGATCTAATCCCTTGAATCTATTTATCACTTCCACTGTATACTTGTAAGGGATTTGATTTAGATCATACCTGAATGGTCTAGTAGTTTTTCCTACCTCTTCAATTTAAGTCTGAATTTGACAATAAGGAGTTCATGATCTGAGCCACAGTCAGCTCCCAGTCTTGTTTTTGCTGACTGTATAGAGCTTCTGGATCTTCAGCTGCAAAGAGTATAATCAATCTGATTTTGGTATTGACCATCTGGTGATGTCCATGTGTAGACTCTTCTCATGTGTTGTTGGAAGAGGGTGTTTGGTATGACCAGTGCGTTCTCTTGGCAAAACTCTGTTAGCCTTTGACTTGCTTCATTTTGTACTCCAAGGCCAAATTTGCCCATTACTCCAGGTATCTCTTAACTTCCTACTTTTTCATTCCAGGCTCCTATAACGAAAAGGACATATTTTTGAGTGTTAGTTCTAGAAGGTCTTGTAGGTCTTCATAGAACCATTCAACTTTGGTTTCTTCAGCACTACTAGTTGGGGCATAGACTTGGATTACTGTGATATTGAATGGTTTGCCTTGGAAATGAACAGAGCGGATATGTAAGTGTTAATGACAGGAGACAGCCGTCTTAATTCTTTATATATTTTTTATTGGCATATAATTGCTTTACAGTGTTGTGTGTTGGTTCCTACTGTACAACACTGCAAATCGGTCATAACTGTATATATATATATTCCCTCCCTCTTGAGCCTCTCTCCCACCCCCAGTTCTTTATGTTCTTACATATACCAAGTAGCAGACTGTAGCTTCATTATTGATATAAACAAATGTTTCTATTAATCTGGCATTTGGCATTCCTTATCTCACCATTATTCCCATCTCACATGTGAGAAAACAGATGTGTAGAAAGATTAAGTAATTGTCCCAGATTATTAACTAGTATTTATAACATGCCCCACATCATGCAAAGAGCTAATGCATTATTTCATTTAATGGTACAAACCATTTTCCTAAATTCTGCTTAAATTCACTGATTGCTTGCCAAATGTCCACCTCATCTGCCAGCCAGACAGGATGATCATATTTGTTTCTTTTTTTTTTTTCCTGGCTTTTATTTATTTTTTTTAATACTTTATTCTACGTTACAATACTGTATTGGTTTTGCCATACATTGACATGAATCAGCCACAAGTGTACACGATCTCCCAATGCCGAAGCCCCCTCCCACCTCCCACCTCATATCATCTCTCTGGATTATCCCGTGCACCAGCCCCAAGCATCCTGTATCCTGTATTGAACATAGACTGGCGCTTCATTTCTTATACGATAGTATACATGTTTCAATGTTGTTGGATAAGGGTCCCTGAACTAGCTTTCAGGAGACTTGGGTGACGGGAACTTTCATTTAATAACTCTGTGACATTGGTCAAATCTTTAATATCCCCTTGCTGTGTTTTTTCATCTGTAAAATGAAAAGTTTAGTTCAGAAGGTTCCCAAAGTCCTTTCTAGATCTAAAGTTCTGCCTGAAGCAGTTTAATTATTTTTTCTTCTTAATCATATTTATTCAAAAATTCTTTATATTGTATATAAAATATACACACATAGATTTCAATTTTTTTAAAAGACTTTATAGATAATCTTCATGTGTTCCCATGTAGTGGTCTGGGGTACGTGTTCTAAACTTTTTTTCCACTCAATATAAACACCCTCAAAACTATTTAAATTTGAAAGAAGAAAAGGATGAAGCAGTTTATATTCTTATAAATATTAATGGAGATTTGAAGGGGTTATTTAATATACTGAAATGATGTTCTAGTAGAAATGTGTTTTCCTGGCAAATACAAAGAACTAACAAAATATAACATTGAACTAGAAATGTTTTTAAATCACCATATCAAAATCAATACCATAAACATGTGTTGAATATTTTCTGTGTTTTCAGTCAGTCGAGCACTCCTAAATGGGGAAAACAAATATTTCTTTCAAAAAAATTATTTCCTTATTAATTTTGTCATAAAGTTGGCATGCAATTGAGAACTTAATTTTTTTTAATGTTTTCATATGTGGAGGAAAGGAACAGAGCTGTCAATGATATAGGAGAATGAAGAACTGTAGAAAACAGTATATAGAACAACCAAAAGTATTAGAAATATAAAAATCCATGTCACTTTATTCTTTTTAACTTTTTTTGTATGCCCTACCTTTAGTGCCCCAGTTTTCAAGGGCATAATACTCTAACTTCTTAAAGAACCCAATTAAAATTAATATGTTTCAGCCAAAATAGCCTGGAAAAGAAATGTGGCCAAAAATGACCAAGTCCATTAAAAACCAACAGTAGACTGTGATGTGCTCATACCAGTGTGGTTTCCAAGGAACCAATGGAGTTGTTTCTTTGGGTTTGTGACTTAACTCATTCGTTTTAGAGGCAGCTATCCCACTAAGATACCATTTCCAAGGGCAGGATTCTCCTTCCAAAGTATATGTATATAGAATTAGGGACCAGCCTAAGAGCCCTGTGGAAGATAGGGCTGTTCAGAATTTACTAAGCCTCCGCTGATTCTGGGAGCCTTTGCAATTGCCATGTTGTCAGTCATCCAAACCTTGGCTGTTTGTAAGACAAATTGCTCCTTTTGGATTAAGAAGAATCTTGTATTAGCTTCCTGGAGCTTCCCTAACAAAGTACCACAAACTGGGTGGCTTTAAATAATAGAAATTTATTCTCTCATCATTCTGAAGGCTAGATTTCTGAAATCAAGGTTTCAGCAGGGCCCTACTCTCTCTGAGACTCTAGATAGAATCCAGCTTTGCCGTTTCTAGTTTCTGGTGGTGACTGGCACTCCTTGACATTCCTCGTCTTGCAACTGCATTATTCTAGTCTCTGCCTCTGTCACGTGATGCTTTCCCTGCGTGCCTCTGTCTCAATTTTTCCTCTTATAAGCCAGTCGTATTCTATTAAGGGCCAGCCCTATTCCTGTATGACCTCACTCTAACTAATTATATCTCCAACTACTATATTTCCAAATAAAGCTCCATTCTGAGGTACTAGTGATAAGGAATTCAGCATATCGTTTTGGTGAAGATTCAGCACATGACAAATCCTGCTATAGACCTAATGTGCTTGGTGTCTTACAAATCTTGCTGAGGAAGGCTCAGATAAGGCTCAGTTCCCGTGTGTTCTGTTAGATGGCAACAACTATAGCTATCATTTAATGCCTACTACTTGTCAGGCACTAAATATTAATTCATTTTAGACTTCCCTGGTGGTCCAGTGCAGGGGGCACTGGTTCGATCCCTCAGCAGAGAACTAAGATCCCACATGCCTTGCGGCCAAAAAAGAAAATTAACTCATTTCATTCTTATAATAACTGTATTAGGTATTTTACAAATAAAAAGCCTGGGGCATAGGAAGTTGGTTGCCCATTGTTACCCAGTTAGCAGTGGTAGAGCCAGTGTACAAACCAGCCTGACTGATTTCTAATACTACCCTGCCTCTGTGGACAATATTATATTTGCACTAACCAATAAGGCTATATGTAGCTGTCGAGTACATAAAGTAAAAGATTTGAGATTGCAAAGAAATAATGTTTTCTGGCCGCTCGTTATCATGACTTCTTAGATCCAACTGACAACTTAGATCAGACTAAAATTTTCTTTAACTGTAAAATATCAGATTTCTAAGACTTAGCACTAAAAAAGAATGTTAAAATATCTCATTAGTGATTTTTATATTAATTGTATGTTGAAATGATAATTATCTGGATACATTGAATTACATAAACTAAATTTACCTGGGAAGCCCAGGTAAAATAAATTATTAAAATTAATTATACTTGTTTAAAAACTTTAAAATGTACAGTTAGAAATGTTTAAGTTGCTGTTTGTAAAATTTTTTATTTTTATTTTTTTTAATTTAATACTTTATTCTATTTTACAATACTGTATTGGTTTTGCCATACATTGACATGAATCAGCCACAGGTGTATACGATCTCCCAATGCCGAAGCCCCCTCCCACCTCCCACCCCACACCATCTCCCCAGATCATCCCGTACAGCAGCCCCAAGCATCCTGTATTCTGTATTGAACATAGACTGGTGCTTCATTTCTTGTATGATAGTATACATGTTTCAGTGCCATTCTCCCAAATCATCCCACCCTCTCCCTCTCCCTCAGAAGCCAAAAGTCCATTCTATACCTCTGTGTCTCTTATGTTGTCTCACTTAGTCTCTAAATAAAATAACTTGGCAACTCCCTCCCCTAAAAGAGAGAAATGTTTAAATTACTTATGTGGCTTGCAATATATTCCTATTGGACAGTGCTGAATTAGACAGCATACCTTTCCAATTAGAGTAGGCAGCATAATGAGAAGGAGTTTTTTCAGTCATTGGTTGTCTTCAAGTAAACCAGTTCTTAACATATCTGTGCCTTAGTTTCTCCACCTGTAAAATGTGATAGGAAACTTAAATTTTTCTCACAAATTTAATTAACAAATTGAGCAAAAGTTATTATGAATCATTTTGCTTGACGTCTACAGAAAGTAAACATCTGGGAAGGCAGGAACGATCTAAATAAATAGGTAATCTTGGTTAAATATAAATTTGAAGTATTTATTTATTATTTTCTTTTAACAAATTGATATGCACCTTTAACTCCAGATGCACAAAATATCTCTGTGGTGGAGCATCACTGTCATTTCTGGTTTTACAATTTTATTTTAATGATGATCATTTACTTTAACACATAGGTCTATGAGGTGACAAGGGCACGTATTGTTATTTCCATTTTACAGATTTAATAAGAGATTCAAAGAGGTTAAGATGCAGGACTGTCACTCTTAGCTTGGAGGCTAATACTTTTCTGATTATACTCTCCAGATAATAAAAATTATACTTAAATTTTAGGAGTGGTAGTGTTCAGCTCTGATTCCTCTCAGGAATGGAAGAGGGAAATAGGTAAATCAGTTGAGGTTAAAGCTTCTATGCTTTTAGATGACATGATGTATTAATTAGTGTGACCAATTTTGACATAAATCAGAATCCCAGAACTTTCACTCTGAATTTGCCACAATGGTACCTTCGCATGAATAAGTTAAAAAATGTAACCACTTAAGGAGAATAAATTCAGACATTACAAGTAACCTATGGTTTTTGGCCTCTTGTATTATTTAAGTTAGAAAAGCAAGACATTCTTATTATAAATATCCAAATATTATAGAAGTGTATTATATAAAGTCAAAAGAAGATTTGGAAATGCCCTCACCATCTTCCCCCAAAGCCAGCTTCAAAAATGACAAGCTGATTATAAATTTTAACATAAAAGAAAGCAACACATTAAATAGGCTGATGGTTCTAATT
>SJYC01070318.1:12500-34533 GCA_006408675.1 Madoqua kirkii
ATAAAGATCACTCCCTCAGAAAAGGAAAAGGAAAATAAAAAACCTGTATTTGGCATAGGAAAATATAAAAAGTAAAATGAAGCCTAGATTTAAATATCTTATACCTTAATAATCACACCTTTATTCCAAACTAAAAGGAAGTTATACCTTGATTTAACTTATAAACCATTATTCAGAAAAGAATTGTCTTAATATTTTTGTCTCATTGCTTCATTTAAAAATCACATAATATTATTTTTATAAAAAAAAAATAAAACAACTCTTTTATTATCCTTAGTTGCTTTCCTCCTCCAAGGGATCTTCCCAACCCAGGGATCAAACCCGGATCTCCTGAGTCTCCTACATTGCAGGCATATTCTTTACCACTGAGCCACTGGGGAAGCCCCATAGAAATATTTGGATTATTGCCTTTGGATCAATATTAAATTATATGTTAAATTATATCTGGTTGCCAAATAGTTATGTTTCTATAAAGTACATGGAAAAATGTACTTTTTTATGTCTTGCTTAATGGTAACATCCTCTTCCCACCTGTTCCCTTTTCTCTGGCGTTGATATC
Organism: Madoqua kirkii; assembly: GCA_006408675.1. Classification (NCBI taxonomy): domain Eukaryota; kingdom Metazoa; phylum Chordata; class Mammalia; order Artiodactyla; family Bovidae; genus Madoqua; species Madoqua kirkii. The sequence continues at coordinate 13,060 of SJYC01070318.1, forward strand.
CAAACTGTGCTGTATCATGTTATCGGCATGTCTTTTCTAAGAGATGGGATGGAAATTACCTAAGCCATGCTACCTGAAACACAATTAAGTACAGGAAATTTTACCTCTTCAACAGATGGAAAAGTGAAGGACTAGTTTAGGCACTTTTCTAGGTTGAGAGCATCCATTCAACAAACTTATTCCCATTTGTCAGGGAAGACTTGACAGTGCTCATCAGAGATTTTAATTTAGATCTTTGTGTCATGAATTTGTATTCTCAAGGGATATTGTTTACGTATGCACGTGCTTCAGTTGTGTTGGACTTTGTGAGCCAATAGACTATAGCCCACCAGGCTCCTCTGTTCGTGGGATTCTCCAGGCAAGAATACTGGCATAGGTTGCCATGTCCTCCTCTAGGGAAATCTTCCCGACCCAGGGATTGAACACATATCTTGTGTATTTCTTCTGCATTTCAGGCAGATTCTTTACCCACTGGGCAGCCTGGAAAGTATTGTTTGTATGTAATGCTGCTTAATGCTGTATATAGTATTTAGACGACTTCCCTAGTGGCTCAGAGGTTAAAGCGTGTGCCTGCAATGTGGGAGACTTGGGTTTGACCCCTGGGTCAGGAAGATCCCCTGGAGAAGGAAATGGCAACCCACTCCAGTACGCTTGCCTGGAAAATTTCATGGACAGAGCAGCCTTGTAGGATACAGTCCATGGGGTCGCAAAGAGTCGGACACGACTGAGCGACTCCAGTCACTCAGTATTTGAACAGAAAACCAGGGGGACTGTACTCCTTACTATGAAAAACAATCTAGCTCTGGTCTTTGGTCAAGGTACTACCCAACTCTAGTTAATAAACTGATAGTTTTTGAGGCATGGACCACCATTTCCATCCCCAGTACCTGTCTTTGTTGAACAGCAGGAGCAAAACTAGACATTTCTCAACTTAAGAGTTATTTTCAAAAAGAGCAGTATTCCTCATGTAGATTATAAATATCTGAACTTTTTAAAAATAGTTTTAAATATTTGGAAAACACTTGTAGGTAAAGGTAAGAAATAGCTGGAAGAAGACAAAGAGAGCAGTCTTCCAAGGAAAAGACTTTAACATATGGAAATGTTACTGTACTAAAATGTGGTACCTGTTTCTGTGAATATAAATTGTGCATCGGTGTTTCATTCACTAAATGTTGTAAAGAAGTTTATAGATTAGGCAGAATTTTTTAGTAGTAGGGAAAATTCATAAGATAAGTGAAAGTGAAAGTGAAGTCATGTCTGACTCTTTGCGACCCCGTGGACTGTAGCCCACCAGGCTCCTCCGTCCATGGGATTCTCCAGGCAAGAATACTGGAGTGGGTTGCCATTTCCTTCTCCAAAGAAGATAAGATTAATACTTATCTTCTTTGGAGAAGAAGACTGATACTCTGGTAAAATATAATATCTTTTGCAGTACAACAAAGTTGATGCTCAGTGTTGTGGGGTTATATTTATTCAGTTAGCACTAAGACGTTCTTTGTCTTTTCCCCTCTCATTTTGACAGGCGTAAAGTTTCCAGAGGCTTACCTAATATGTGATAACATTATTGCTCTGATGGCTTCTGGAAAGTGTGCCTGTTTACTGTTTTTAAAATTTCTCAGTTTTAATATTGATAAATACTGATAACTATAATGAATGTAGGCATTCTGGACTGCATTCTCAGTAAATAATTATATATAAATAGTAGTTATTTAAATATAATAATTAATATTGTTATATTAATTATAATAATAAATAATGTGGCTCAGATGGTAAAGCGTCTGCCTACAACGTGGTAGACCCGGGTTCAATCCCTGGGTCAGGAAGATCTCCTGGAGAAGGAAATGGCAACTCACTCCAGTATTCTTGCCTGGAAAATTCCATGGACAGAGAAGCCTGGTAGTCTACAGTCCATGGGATCACAAAGAGTTGGACATGACTGAGCAACTTGACTTATCACTTCACTTATATATATTTATATATGTATGTAAACTCTTACATAACTCAACCTCACTAACTTTAAAAGTGCAAAGAGTTCTTAGACCAAAATGTTTGAAAACTGCTGCTCTGAACCGTAAAGGGAAGGAAATGCTCTTGCCTAAAGAAGCTTCTGAACAGCTCTGTTAATAGAAATGTGTAAGAGTTCCCTCAGGAGATAGCTTGCTTTGTTCAAATGGGAAAGGTGTCAGGACTGGATGCTCTGTGATCTTGGACATCTCAATAAAGTCAACTGAAAAATGGAATGGATGAATTCATAAGCCAGTGTTCATTGAGAGTCATCTAGGTGCTGGGCACTGGCTCCCAAATAGTGGGGGCACGTGTGTAAGCAGCACTATCATTGCCATCTAGATGCTCACAGTCAAGTAGAGGGAACAGACCAATGAAGAGACAATGGTAATGGAGAATGGCAGTTGTATATGAAGTACTACAGAAATGCAGAGGGGTACCTAATCCAGGAACAAGGACAGGGGTGAGTGCCTTAAACTGGGCCTTGAAGGACAGGTAAGAATGAGCCAGGAGAAAAGGTGAACAAGCACAGATATTAACGTATGCAAAGACCTGAAGCAGTATTTTTTTCAAATGGCTTGGACCGCATTAGTAGGTCATGAAATCAATTTAATGTGTCTTGAGCAGCATTTAAAAATTAACAAAATAGAATAGATGTCAGACTACACCTCATATAAGGTGGTAAATCTTCTTTCATGAAACATTTTCCCCATTGTATGTATGTATGTATGTGCATGGAGGAGGAGAAGACACTGTACTGGACTACAGTATGATTATTATTTTTTTTTAATATTCCCTAATCTCTTTTCTAGGCTAAATGATTCCAGCTCCTTAAACTTTCCCTCAAGACTTTCATTAATTGCTTTTTGTGTGCTTATCCTATCAATTTTTATATCTTTCTTTTTTTTTAATTTTAAATTGGAGGATACTGTTGGTTGAAATAAAAGCTTTTAGAGAACCACCAGTATAGAGGTATAAGATGGAGCACTGTGCTCAAAAAACTACAAGCAGTAATTCAATATGGGTGTAATATGAGGTGCACAAAGCTGGTGCTACTGAAAAGAGAAACAGGAATCAGATCATAGAGAGTTTAATGACTTGCTATGTAGTTTGAATATTATCCTGAAGGCAATTACTGAAAGAATTTCAGGAAGAAGTGTGACAAGATCAAGATCTATTGGTTGAATAAAAATCATTCTAGAAGCTATGAGAAAGAAGGATTGAAGTGACAGTAATAAAATCTGATGCAAGGAGATCTCTTTTAATTTTTTAATGCTGTTTAAAAAATTATGTGACTATTCCTCATATAACATTCTATTCTAGTTTATAGATACATTATACATAAGACTATAAGCTACATGAAGGCAGAATCTTTTTTAAATGTTAGCATCCTCAAAACTGAGAACAATAGTCCTGTGTATCAGATGCTCAATAAATCTTTACTGAATGAATGAGAAATGTATCTTCTTATATCCCAAGAAGATATTAATTATAGGAGATTATTTTTAAAGTTCTTCTGCTTCTTACATGTTCTCCATTATCTCCCTTTTTTTTTTCCTTGCCATTTTATTTTTTATTATCTTGATCTTTCATGTTAGAAACTTTCCTAAATGTTTAGTGGTCTGTGTTCATTTATATTTGAAAGTAAGGCTGACCTAGAGGGGTAGGATTGGGAGGAGGCAGGGAGACTCAAAAGGAAGGGGACATATGTATACTTATGGCTGATTCATGGTGTTGTACAGCAGAAACTAACACAACATCGTAAACCAATTAAACTCCAATTTTTAATATAGTAAGGCATTCAGGTCAATCAGTCTAATGCTCCCTATAGGTGGTGGAAAGACAGTGATCGTTGAAGATCCAGTCGTTTCATTGGGTGACCACCCTCCCCCCACCCCCAGTTCTCTTGTGAGTGTCACTTTCTCCTGCATTGGCAGGCAGGTTCTTTACCACTGTGCCACCTGGGAATCCCTTGTGAATGTCACTTTCTTAATGAAGAATCTTCTCTTCTGCCTTGGAAATATATAACCCTAACTACCAGTATTCTAGGGGCCAAATGGGATAAAGCACTTGGGAGTTAAACTATTAAGTGGGTAAACTTCCACTTAATTCTTGTATAGAACCTGACCTTGGGCCCTATTTGCCTCTTATCTTTGAGTCTAGAACCTTTGCTGGTTTAATTTCTCTAAAGATCAATTTTTTTCTTCTCTTGTTTACAATGCTCAGATAATTAGATTAAATGTGGCTACCTGGTTTGTGTCTTTTGATGTATGATTTTATTTTTAAAATCAGGTAAACTGAGGTATAATTTATGTGCAATAAGATTTACCCCCTTTAGGTGTATTATTCAATGAATTCTGGTAAATGGATACCACCATCATAATTAAGGCCCAGAACATTATTCTCAGTCTTTATGGTCAGTGCCTTCCCCCAGCCCCAGGCAACCACCAGTCTGTTCTCTGGTCCCATAATTTACTTGTTCTAGAATTTGTCTGTATGATTTTAGCAGCAAGAATATATTGGAATAAAAAATAATATGGGATGATTAAATACATGAGGAGCAGTGCTACTTAATGTCCTATTAAGGACATCACAGCGTACTGGATGTGAGTCATCGTGCAACTTTTGTTATATCTATCCAGTTAGTTCTTGTTAATAAGCTGTATAGATTTTAGAGAGATCTAGGAATTTAGAAACTTAAAGGTGTATCTTGTGGGAGGACTTTAGATTCTCAGAATGCCAAAGTAAATAAATAGCTGTCTTTTGACCTGCCAGTTTAGGAGCTTCTCAGCCACACTCTGTAATTTCCTAGCCCCTTTAGGTTGTTTCAGTGTGGACAGGTTAGGCGTAGTGACTGGAATGATCGCACACTGAGTTTTCAACTGTAAGGAAGAAGTCTAAACAAGCCAGAAGCAGAAGGACTTTATGAGCACTTTATTCCCACAGAGTAGCATTTAGTAACCCATTAGGATTAGCTCAAAAGTGTTTCTCATAGGATAGCAGATATCCCAGGCTATCTGTACCAAGGAAGTCTATCAGAAGTGTTACAAATGGATAACCAGTTCTGTGCCAAGTTCTTTATGATTTCAACAGCACCATGTATATTTAGTTTTATCATAGTCCTTCATAAACTTTAATGATCTAAAGTAATAACTTGAAATCTGAAAGGAAACTTCATTTGTCTCATTATCCAAATCATTTTGCAGCATTAGGAAGTACATTATAATCCCAGAAAATCTATCTTATCTGTCTGAAGACAGTGTACTTACTCAGTATGCATACTGCTTTTCTTCGTATTTTTCTTTTGTGTTAATCTCAGGAGGAAACTCATATTCTTAGGATGTTAGCACTAAGAGGAGCCTTAGAGGTCATATTGTCCATCTTCTTTCTGGTGCAGGGAGAGTAGCTGAGACTCAAAAAAAGATGACTTCCTAAGGCCTCTGGGGGAAAAATTAATTTCAAGAGTTAATTTTTATATGAGTGTAACTACTTTTCTTAGTCATATAACATTTCTAAGCCTAAATTACCAATACATGTGCTCTAAAGCCCAAACCACCAACCTGTGTTTATTCCACCAGGCTGTAAAGCCTGTACTTTGTGGCATTTCTTCACTGAGGACATTGCTATACACACATTATCTGTCCTATAGTACAACCACGTCACCTTTATCATGCTGATAAAGTCATCAAGCCTGTCTCCTCTAAAGTATTCATTCAGTGCTTAACTGCACATAGTACTAAGTTAGCCACTGTATTATGTCCATTAAAGAACGCTAGAGTACCTAGCACATGTATGCCTCAGTATTGATGAATCTAAGTCTGAATGTACATAATTTAGATTAAAAAGTCACATAAGACATTAGATAATATACTCAACTTATACATACCCAGCAAATACTCTATTTTAAGAATTTTAAACTTCAATTTGTTTGAGAATTTTGTGTCTTGACAGAATGTTCTTCTGCTTAGGTCAGCATTTCAGGAACTCCTGGATAAACTTAACTTTCACCTTGTGATAATCTCCTATTTTGGGGAAAGATAAATCAGATTTAGGAAATGAACATTTACTATGTGTGCTTACCATTGGCTGCCTCACTAGGCAGCAGCCATTAAGTATAGTTCTATAAATCCTATTATTGAGATGACTTCCAAGATAGCAGCTGTAGTCATCGTTACCATCGTTACCATGGCTACTGAGTATCACTGTATCCTCTCTGCCGAGGCCCCACAACATGCTGCTGACAGCATTAGGAATTTTATTTCCTTGCTCTCCTCTTTCCTCTCATTTCTTGGAGAAATGATTCCATTGGCTCCTCTTTTTGTGGTGGATAGTATGTTGGGTTGAGATTCTGTACGAGGAAAAAAAACTTGACTCCAGTGTGTTAAACACAAAAGAAGCATTTTTCCATCCTGTAAAAGAAGAATGTAGACAGGCAGCTCAAAGCTGATATGGCAGCTCCCAGGTATTATTAGGGACCCAGGCTGCTCTACCATTTTAAGCTTGTTTTTCATCTTTTAAAGTGACCTCATAGGTCTAATGGCTGTTGAAGCTTTGGTCTTTATGTTCTCAGGTAAGGCCTGAAGAAGGGGAAGAAGCAGAAAGGCAAAAAGAGGATTCCTTTCAGATAAGTCTGTTCACCTTAAGCATCATTCCCAGAAATTTCACACAATATTTCTGCTTACAAAAATTTAGTTAGTTGGTTCATTTGTTCAGTTGTGTCCGACTGTTTGTGACCCTGTGGACTGCAGTACGCCAGGCTTCCCTGTTCATCACCAAGTCCCAGAGGCTACTCAAACTTATGTCCATTGAGTCGGTGATGCCATCCAACCATCTCATTCTTTGCCGTCCCCTTCTCCTCCTGCCTGCAATCTTTCCCAGCTTAAGGGTCTTTTCTAATGAGTCAATTCTTCGCATCAGGAGGCCAAAGGATTGGAGTTTCAGCCTCAGCATCAGTCCTTCAAATGAATACTCAGGATTTATCTCCTTTAGGATTGACTGGTTGGATCTCCTTGCTGTTCAAGGGACTCTCAAGAGTCTTCTCCAACACCACAGTTCAAAAGCATCAATTATTCAGTGCTCAGCTTTCTTTATAGTCCAACTCTCGCATCCATACATGACCACTGGAAAAACCATAGCCTTGACTAGATGGACCTTTGTTGGCAAAGTAATGTCTCTGCTTTTGAATATGCTATCTAGGTTGGTCATAACTTTCCTTCCAAGAAATAAGCATCTTTTAATTTCATGGCTGCAGTCACCATCTGCAGTGATTTTGGAGCCCAGAAAAATAAAGTCTGACAGTGTTTCCACTGTTTTCCCATCTATTTGCCATGAAATGATGGGACCAGATGCCATGATCTTAGTTTTCTGGATGTTGAGCTTTAAAGCCAACTTTTTTACTCTCTTCTTTCACTGTCATCAAGAGGTTCTTTAGCTCCTTTTCACTTTCTGCCATAAGGGTGGTGTCATCTGCACATCTGAGGTTATTGACATTTCTCCAGACAATCTTTACTAGCGTGTGAGATGAGTGCAATTGTGCGGTAATTTGAGCATTCTTTGGCATTGTTTTTCTTTGGAATTGGAATGAAAACTGACCTTTTCTAGTACTGTGGCCACTGCTGAGTTTTCCAAATGTGCTGGCATATTGAGTGTAGTACTTTCACAGCATCATCTTTTAGGATTTGAAATAGCTCAACTGGAATTTCATCACCTCTACTAGCTTTGTTAGTAGTGATGCTTTCTAAGGCCCACTTGACTTCACATTCCAGGATGTCTGGCTCTAGGTGAGTGATCACACCATCGTGATTATCTGGGTTGTGAAGCTCTTTATTGTACAGTTCTTTTGTGTATTCTTGCCACCTCTTCTTAATATCTTCTGCTTCTGTTAGGTCCATACCATTTCTGTCCTTTATGGAGCCCATCTTTGTATGAAATGTTCCCTTGGTATCTCTAATTTTCTTGAAGAGATCTCTAGTCTTTCCCATTCTGTTGTTTTCCTCTATTTCTTTGCATTGATCTCTGAGGAAGGCTTTCTTATCTCTCCTTGCTATTCTCTGAAACTCTGCATTCAGATGCTTCTATCTTTCCTTTTCTCCTTTGCTTTTCGCTTCTCTTATTTTCACAGCTATTTGTAAGGCCTCCCCAGACAGCCATTTTGCTTTTTTGCATTTCTTTTCCATGGGGATGGTCTTGATCCCTGTCTCCTCTACAGTGTCACGAAGCTCTGTCCATAGTTGATCAGGCACTCTATCTATCAGATCTAGTCCCTTAAATCTATTTCTCACTTTCACTGTGTAATGACACTTAAATATGGTTAAAATGGTAAGCTTTGTATTATGAATATTTTACCACAATAAAAAATGCAAAAAAGAATGCATGAAGTAATACATAAATTTAAGTGATAATAACAATAAACAATGCATAATGAGAAGTTGATAAATCAGCTCCAGGGATTAAGTTAGAAGTAGGCAGAGTCTGCTTCCTTCCTGGCTCCTTTATCCTACCACTTACAGCTATCAATTATTATAAATTTATTCTCTCACTTCTTTACCCCCCTTATTTTTAGGCACAGAAAATTATAAAGTGTAAAATAAATTGAATGCATTCAGCCTGGGGAAAAGAAGATTTGGAGGAGGCCACGGCAGCTGTGTTTATATTTACAGGGCTGTCAGGTAGAGGAAAGAGGGGGTTTATTCTGTGTGTTCCAGAGTCAGAAATAGGATTTCATGGGAATCAAATATTTCCTGCCTATGAAAAAGGAATAACATTTTAATAAATGAAGTAGTCTGTCAGTGGATAATACTCCTTAGAATGCTGGAAATGGGCAGAGGGAGGCTGGGGATGTTGCAGCGGGGATGGCTGCATTGGATAGGATTTTGACCAGGTGGTCTCTATTAGCATCACAACAGGAAAAAGGAACTTTTGGCTGGGATTTTGAAGACTGGTTAATGAGGGAACTATTTTCACAGATATGAACAAGGTTGAGGGAGCCTGTTAGGGATGTTGAGGTACCCAACAATCATGGAAAGTCTTCATCATTAGACCTGAAGTAGCAAAGGGAGGCAGTGCTGTTCAAAGGTGAGAAGTGTGTCTCTCTACTTACTATGTAAAGTGTTTAAAATTAGTGCCTAGCATATAAAAGTGCTATGCCTAGATTTTTGTTATTATTATTAGGAGCTATTAGATACTAGATAATACAGAAGATAATAAAGCAGAAGGTGCAGAGCAAAGAGAATGGCAATTACGAGCTAACAGTGGTAGGATTGAATCAGGAAGGCTGGTGAGCAGAATGGCTAATATTAGAGAAGAACCACAGGTGCTGGGAAAAGGGAAGATACTAGCCACCTGCACCTCCTAGCGTGTCAGTCTTCAGGACAAATCAAATGACCTTTCAGAAAGTGCACTGTTATGGCCTCTATAATGATAAATATAAGGCTGAGCAAGTTAGAGTCCATTTTGCAGTAGTAAAATTATTAGTACGGATTCTAATAGTTAATCATTTAAAGGCAAAAAGCAGAAAGAAATGATGCTTAAAAGAATCAGAAACAGAGTATCCAAGAACTCAGGCTCTGGAATCAAACCAGAACAAGTTCACATCCGGCTCTGCATTTGCTGTTGTCCAACCTGGGACCAGTTACTTCATCTTGCTGATGACCAGCTTCCTCCTTTGGAAAATGGAAATAATAATACCTACCTCGTAGTTACATTTTGAGTCTGAAATGAAATTACCTATGGTAATTGCTTAACACAATTCCTAGGACTTTCTAAGGCACCAGTGCACGTTGTTGCTTTTGCTTACTGCTGTTATTACAGAAAAAGAGAATGAATACCTATGCAGAACTTGAAAAGGGTGAGTGGGGTAAAATATTGACACCTTCTTGCTTCTAGTTGCTCTGTAGGAGATCAGGGCTTGAGCTGTTGTTCAGTCATTAAATCGTGTCCAACTGTTTGCAGCATCATGGACTGCAGTATGCCAAGCTTCCCTGTCCAGGGCTTATATCAGACAGGTTTCGAGTGTCTTTGCCAGCACAGAATCACCCTAAAGAGCAGTGTCTGGTGATGCACTCACTGAACCAGAGCATCTGCTTGTGATCAGCAAAAAGCTCTTGTAGCACTCAGTGAAAAAACAAAATATGTAATGATTAAATTCAGTATGTGAGTTATATTTAGTTTTGAATAATTATTTTGACATTTCAAGCTAGCAGACAGCATTAATGGGTACTGATGGTGAATATTAATTGGAAAATTGATAATTCCAAAATTTTGTGATTGTCTTCAGCTAACTCCTTCCTGAGTATAATCTATTGCCTGAACAGTCTTATGGCACTGATTTTTAAAACAAATCTCTTTTGGTGACATCTGCTAATTTCTGCCCTGCAATTTATTTCCAGTAAATCACACTTCATAGATTAAAAGAGAATAAGAAAATGGAGGGACTTCCTTGGTGGTCCAATGGTTAAGACTTTGCCTTCCAGTGCAGGGAGCGAGGAAGGTCTGATCCCTGGTTGGGGAGCTGGGGCCCCACATGCCTCCCAGCCAAAAAGCTAAAACGAAACAGAAGCAATGTTGTAACAGATTCAATAAAGACTTTAAAAAGGGTCCACATTTTGAAAACCCTTTAAAAAAAAAAAAAGAAAATGATGGAAATTTTCTTCTTCTCCCCTTACCCTGTAAAACATGTTGAGGTTTCAGTTTTTCACCTGGAACTTTTTATAGTTACTACTCATTTGTAAATTACTTACAGCACATAAATTAATAGATGAATGTCATTTTTTAAAAAAATGACATGTTCTATCTTCTTGTACCAGGAATAATAAATTACTCTTTTCTTTAAATTTTTTTTTCTCTTGTTTGTTTTTGGTTGCGCCGCGTTTTTGTTGCTGTGCAGGCTTTTCTCTGGTTGTGACAGGCGGGGCCCACTCTCTAGTTGCTGCACTTGGGCTTCTCATTGCAGTGGCGTCCCGTGTTGCAGAGCACGGTCTCTACGGTGCACAGGCTTCAACAGTTGCAGTATGTAGACTCAGTAGATGCAGTTCCTGGGCTCTAGAGCACAGGTTCAATAGTTGTGGCACGGCAGCTTAGTTGCTTCCTGGATCAGGGATCAAACCCGTGTCCCTTGCACTGGCTGGTGGATTCTTTACCACTGAGCCACCAGGGAAGCCCTATTCTTAAGTAGGAATTTTTGTAGAATTCGCTGGAGTAAATTTCTATTTTTACTCATTATGTTTTCTGCTGCTGCTAAGTCTCTTCAGTCGTGTCCAACTCTGTGCGACCCCATAGACAGCAGCCCACCAGGCTCCTCTGTTCCTGGAGTGGGTTGCCATTTCCTTCTCTATATGTTATTAAAATTCTCATTAGTCTGGAATAATGGGAAAGAAGACTCATCTATTCAACATGGAGAAAGATTTAAATGTGCCTCTTCAATACTTCAGATACCTCACTATCTGTATATGAGTGAAAACCTAACTAGGAATAAACTATTAATACTTTAAAAATTCTGATTCAAAGCAGTCATATATTGCATTGGGATGTGTGGTGTACCATAAACAAAGTAGAACTTTTAACATATAAAAATTAATGATGGGATTCAGAGGATTGAGACTACATTCAAAGACTTAGTGATTATTTGAGGCTTTGGTTTATTACTGTTATTGGCTTTAGACCACTTATCCTCTTACTTTCATGTGTTTTGAGGTTTTTATTCTTTAGGTAGTTTGGTATTTAGTGTCAAAATACTGACAACTTTCAAAATACTAGAGAATACATTATGTTCAGCAATGTAAAAATAGTCCTCTATATTTTTCCTTTTTACCTTTTGAATTTAGTAGTTCGTTTAGTACTTGGGTGTTAATCTATCATATTTTAGGGACCAAGAATAACTGAATAGGTAAAATAAAATCTTGCTATTATATTTAAAGACATTTATCTTTGATTCTTCTTTTTCTTTTTTTCCTTTCTCCCCAACTTGAGGAAAACTTACTTCTTTGTAGTTCAAGAAGAATTTCTAATTCATCTCAAGAGACAGCTACATATTATAAAATGCAGTGTTTCCCAAGTCACATCATTTGCTTAGCATCCCTTACCATTCAAGTAGAAAGATTCCTCTCCGGGGACCTTTGGCTGTCATATAGCTCTTGCAAAGTAAGCAGGCGTCTCTCCTTAAGGAGAACTCATTGGCATGGAGTTTCTGGCCTCAATATGTGTGGCTTCTTGTCTGAATCCCCCACGCTGACTTCTCCTATTCTCCTCCTCCAGAGGTCATGGCCGACACAGCTCCCCACTGTGCTGGGTCAGCAGGAACACAAGGTGACCATTTTCCTTCTTCACTATTTGCCTAAACTTAGAGAAAATAATATCACTATTGATTTTGCTCTCAGGTTTCCTCTAAAAACTGTGTTGCTATACACAGTAATTATTTGTTTTCACACCATAGACATGTCTGAAAGATAAAGATGAATTCTTTGCTTCTCTGAGCAGGACATTGTTGAATAGATGAACACAATACAGAATGGCTGATAAATTCTCCTTATTTCTTCCAGGAGTTGCATTGAGACTATTTCAAGCATGTACAAGATCAAGCATCCATTAGACCCTTTCTATTTCTCGTAAGTTATGTGTGGGTTTCCCTAGAACTTTAGAAGTGCTGTGTCTTCTTTCAAAAATTAAATTAACTAAATAGGGAAAGAAAAAGTGCCTGCATTTTCTTGGGTTTCCCCCGAGGCTTCTTTTATCTGTTTAAACTAACCAAGGATTTTTCATATATTGACATAAGCATTCATTTGCTAATTTCTTGGACACTAAACTGTGTGGAGCCTCCCCCAGAATCTTGAATGAAGCTGTAACACTTGGGTCCTCGGGGCTGCATAAGTCCTGCATCATTCCCTATACACATATGGTTTTTCCCTCTATCTCCTTAGATAAAAGTCAGTGCTGATCGTCTTAAGGAAAAGAATGAGTTAAATGGACCAATATTCTAGGCCTAGATGGAAAAAAAAAAAACACCAGCCTTTTCAGAAGGCCCTTAGCACCTGCAGCAGCAAGGTCATTTGCACATACATAAATAAATAAATTAACAATGAATAAATAATTTAATCCTGGCCACACAATGCCACCTTGCAGATTCTATCCTTTGCAGCTCCCAGTGAATTTGTCCATTTCTAATTCTTTTTGATGAAGTCCTCAGATACTTGCTGACTGTCAGGCTCATTTTCGTATTGTTTTCGCTTGATTACTTCTGTATGACCTGAGGTCGCCCTTAAAATCCACATCTCCCGTGAAGACTGCAAAAGGCCTTCTTTCTAGCACCCTCCTAAACAAGGATGAAAAGTGCATGTCGTTTCTCCACACAAAAGCATGGGAAGTTATCGTCACTAGCCTCCTAAAGCAGCCCAAGCACAAAAATAGCTCATTAAGGGGTACTATGTTTTCGAGGCCTGTTTATCCACGCACTTGGGTGTGCCTGTGGCAGGTCTCCCAGGTCCTGGAGGAGTTGGACCACCTCCCCTCTAAGCCTGCTAGGCATCCTGTTGGTGACGGCACCGGGTCATGGTGCCTTCCCACCCAAATTTTTGCCACAGGCTGTTTGATCTCAGGTCTTTCTGGTAAAAGCTTGGCCTTCATGGAAAGTGAAGAAGGGATGGGGAATTACTTGTTTCTTTTTTTTTTTTAAGCTAGTTTACTTGTTTTCTAAGTTAAGCTAATTACTTAAGTTTTAAGCTAATTACTTGTTTTCTTTTTTAAGCTGAATGTTGCCAGTGTGCACATTCAATTTAGGCTGTAAGCCCACCAGCAGGAGTGTCCTAATTCTCAAGTTTCTGTGATGCCCACATCTGGGCTGGGTCTGAACCCTGTGTTAACTAAGCCTCCTCACACAGCATCACCACTGCCCACTCGCTAGTCATTCTCCCCAGTACCAAGAGGTCAGCTTCTTCAATGGAGGAGGAAAAGGAAATTGAGACCCTGTGTTGGCTGAATATAGTAGCCTGCAGTGAATGGGAACACCTTCCTCACTTGTTTTCACTGAAAAATGCTGCTGCTGCTGCTGCTGCTAAGTCGCTTCAGTCGTGTCTGACTCTGTGCGACCCCATAGACGGCAGCCCACCAGGCTCCCCCATCCCTAGGATTCTCCAGGCAAGAACACTGGAGTGGGTTGCCATTTCCTTCTCCAGTGCATGAAAGTGAAAAGTGAAAGTGAAGTCACTCAGTCATGTCTGACCCTCAGCGACCCCATGGACTGCAGCCTTCCAGGCTCCTCCATCCATGGGATTTTCCAGGCAAGAGTACTGGAGTGGGGTGCCATTGCCTTCTCCGATTGAAAAATGCACAGACTTAAAATTGGTTGTTCAGTATCCTTCAAGAGTTCTGATAAAGTTTTCCATGATTTTTGACAAGTCTTATTTATGGATTTTCAAAAATATATCTTTGTAATTTTTTAAATCTTCCTCTGAACCATGGAATAAAAACTTGCTATATTTCATGGGGTCTTACACTTTTTACTTTTTAGTAAAGGTGAGTCTCTGTTATATTTAAGGAAGATGCTAATGAAAATTGTAGTACCATGTGAAAGTTTCAAAAAGTAGGCTCCAATACAACATGGAAATCTATTGGACAATGAAGTTTTATCATCTGCATATGATAAAATTTGGGGCATGGATTTTCGTGTATTTTAGTGCATTTCAGCAATTTTCCAGAAGGACAATTTACCTAGGCTGAACTATCAAAGCCCTCTAAGAATTTGGTTCCACTGTCTGAATCCTATTAATAAAAAGGTAGTCTTGGTCTGAGATGATGTCAGGATACCTCGTCAATGAAACCCCTTGGCTCAGGAATTTCTGGAAGGGGAACTTTCTGACCAGAGTCATACTTTCTCTGCTGATGGCCTTCCAGTTCAAACAAACCTTCAGGCAGCAGGAACCAAAAGTCATGAATTATATCAGTCTGTGTCGTTTCTGAGCCATTAAAAAAAACAACCTTTCATCCTCTGAAAGATGACAACAGGAAATATAACCTCAAATGCTTGCATTACCAGTTTGTATTCAGTGTGCATGTTTCTCCCACAATTATGCTGAACACTCCGAAACACTGGGGCCATGACAATTTCACATTACTAAAGAAAGAGACAGGGTTTTATGAAATGATTATACCTTTCTTAAGGGGAGAGTTACCCAGTCTTTTTGATGAAAAATCTCTGTTGGATGTTTTCTGAGCTTTGTGAAAAGCAGTTTATGAAAAGTCAGATGAATCTACAGACTTTCCTGTTGGCTCAGACGGTAAAGCGTCTGTCTACAATGCAGGACACCTGGGTTTGATCCCTGGGTCGGGAAAATTCCCTGGAGAAGGAAATGGCAACCCACTCCAGTACTCTTGCCTAGAAAGAAGACTGTAGCAGAGACCTCCAGAAATGGTAAGACTGCTACAAACACATCACATGCTAAGCCCTAATAGCACTTCTAGCTTTTCCTTATTTTGGAAGTTATAAAATATTTCAAATTTACAGAAAAATAGAATTATATAGCAAGCACTTATTTACCTACTATTCAGATTCAGCAGACATTAAAATTTTGCCATATTTGCTTCATCTCTTAAAAAAAAACTTTATAGGTGCAACCTAACCTCTCTTGGTCTCCCTTCCTAGATCATATTCCCTTCTGAGCCTCCTCAAAATAATTCTAGTTTTTAAAGGAACCTCACTTCCATTCTCTTCTTTTTTTTATGAGAGTGTTCTTTTTTTGGCTGCCCTGGACTTCATTGCTGAGTGCACGCTTTCTCTAGCTGCGGCTGGTAGAGGCCACTCTTCCTTGCCATGTACAGGCTTCTCCCTGCAGTGGCCTTCTCTTGTGGAGCGTGGGCTCTAGGCATGCAGGCTTCAGTAGCTGCAGCACACAGGCTCAGGAGTTGTGACACGTGGGCTTAGTTGCTCTGCAGTACATGAGATCCTCCTGGACCAGGGATTGAACCTGTGTCCCCTGCATCCACTGAGCCACCAGGGAAGTCCCCGTTCTCTTTATTTTCATAATTTACCCGCTAGACTCAAAGTATAATTTCAGTTTTGTAAATATACTGTGTATACACATGTACACAGAGCAGAGAGTGAAGAATGTAAATGAAAAGGTCAACCGTTGATTTTTACCACATGTGAGATTTTTCTTCCTTGTGCTGTTGACCTAAAACAAATGGACTTTCAGTTACTTACTCTCCAGCAAAAGTGGGCTTATTTGGGATCAACAAAGAATTGCATTTCTAGGTCTGTAGCCACGGTAAGCCAGGAGCAAGCGCCTGCACAGCAAGGAGAAGAGGAGAAAAGTAAGTTGGAGTGAGGAATGGGACTATCATAAGCAAAGAGTCTACTGGAGAAATTGAGAGGTCCAAGTATAGTGGCTCTTCTTTGGCTGAGTTGTGACAGGCTGTTACTGGCTAAGCTCTTGTCAGGCAAGAAATGGAGTCTTTTTCCTACTGGGCTCTGCTGATTTCCTAGGGCATGAGAGCTCCTGCTTCTGGCCTCGTGACTCTCTTTAATTGAGGTTTCTGTTTATTAATTTTTACAGTGCTAGGTGGCACTAGTGGTAAAGAACCTGCCTGCCAACGTAGGATACCTAAGAGATGCGAATTCGATTCCTGACTCTGGAAGGTCTCCTGAAGGAGGGCATGGCAGTCCACTCCAGTATTCTTCCCTGGAGAATCCCATGCATAAAGGACCTGGCAGGCTACAGTCCATAGCGTCTCAAAGAGTCAGGCACAACTGAAGCAACTTAGCATGCATAGTGCTTTTAATTTTTACATGTTATCATACATCATATGTTTAAGTAATGACAAGTAATTATAAAGTAATAATTAGGTATCATCCCTGTAGCTCAGACAGTAAAGATCTGCCTGCAGTGCAGGAGACCCAGGTTCGATCGCTGGGTTGGGAAGATCCTCTGGAGAAGGGAATGGCAATCTACTCCAGTATTCTTGCCTGGAGAATCCCATGGACAGAGGAACCTGGCAGGCCACAGTCCATGGGGTCACAAAGAGTTGGACACAATTGAGCGACTAACACTAATTAGGTAGTAAGTAATGATAAAATGTTATAAAATAATATCCTTTACTGTTTCTAAAAATAAAAATATTATATCACATGGAAAAGTATGTCAAGGCTCTTTCTAACTCCTAAGACTGTGATAAACTTTCCTGTACCTACTCCTAACTTCTTGATTGCTTCCTCAGCCGGAAGACATAAATCAATATCAAAACTATCAGGCACAGATTTAAACCAACAAATAGGTATCAAACTTGTTTCTAGGAGATGATCATTATTAGCTTGAGATTCTATAAACCTCTTTTACCAACAAATATGATAACCAGCTAAACCTGAGTCTGATGATAAAGGACAATATCCAGACATTTTTAAGAATGGGGCCAAGAACAAATGGGACGTTCTCAGAAAAATGTTAAGGAGCTAGAACTGGAAGATACTGATAAGAAAAATGCCAAGATCTGCGTCTGCAAGGAAGGTTTGTTAGTGAGGACTGTTACGAGTGCTCTGAGAAGTCGGTCTTTGATACATGTACTTGACAATGTAGATGGCTGTTTCACTGAAGCAGAGGAGGAGGCCTGTCATAAAGAGCTTCTAGCCTAATGTTACCTTTGTATGAAGTTAAGGGTGTCTTCTGCCTCCTAGGGGGACAGAGCTCCATGTTAGAATACAGCGTTTAGACCGAAGGCTGGCTTTGAGCCCTCACAGATCACTGTTTTCTGGTGCCTTGGTGCAGCGCCAGTGTGTCCAGTCATATGCAGCAGTCCTGAGGTCTAGCACCTTTTAGGCTTCTTCTGTGTCATTTCCTCTTTTCTCTTGTTCTTTGGAAATGGCCCCACATGATGCTCTGGCTCCATACAGTGAAACGTAGATCTGAGACTTGGGTGTGTTCCCTGGGGAAAGCAGGTTGATCTGTTCTTACAACCTGCTTTGGTTCTGCTGTTTACACTGAACAGACTTGGTTAAAGGAATTTTTCCAGTTCAGTCTAGCTCACTCAAGCCCTGCTTTAGTGGTCAGGGTAGAATCTTATGCAGTTTGGATGTGTTTGTTTGCTCTGTTCCATCATTTTTGTTTGCATCTTCCTCAGAACCCCTTGGAAACATGTGTCTAAGGCAGGATTAGGGTTCTCTTGTTTCTCATATGTTAGTCACACCCTAGTGTCTCAACATTCGTCACAGTCAGTGAAGACCTATTCAGACAAAACTTACATCAGGACCTTTTACTCAACAGAAGGAATATCTATCTAATTTACTCTTATAGTGAACAATAAAATGGCCTTGTGGGACGGAGTAAGGCAATGTCCTGGCCCATCCCTATGGAGGCAGGGAGGGAAGAAGGAGGGCAAGTGAGGATAGACTCTGAGCTCCTTCTAGAAGCCAGCACTTTCATCTGAACTTACAGGTCCTTCTCTGGATCTTATTTCCATAGTGATAGGAAGCAGTAAGCATGTCCGTGGACCAAAATCCTGCCTGACCAGTAGAGGATCACTCAGTATAGGCATCTTTCCTATGTATAGGGTAGTCAGCAGTGAGGGAATAAAGGACTGGGATAACCACTGGGTGTAATATTTAAGTGGTGGCTGGTAAAGTCGCTATTTTAGCACATGAGAGGAGCTTGGAAGAGACCATCTTTATCAGAGATTTTATCAGTTACTGAGCCTTGCATTAGGAGAGAGCTATTTACCTGGTAAGTGTGGGACTTATTAAACTTTTAAGTTTAAGGGCTATTGTTTCTTCTTGTGAATTGATTACTTGTCTTTATTAAGTCCTTATAGCATATATTGCTAAGTGAATTTCTGTCATCATGGGACTTTTTGTGGTGGTGTTCTGTGTTTCCTCAAGCTAACTATAATTGAAGTTTATGCTGATGGCTTGTTAATGCTGAGCAATTAATGCTGCTAATCGATTCCTATCTTCCAGGCTAAGGTTCAGAGGACAAAATGGAAAGGAGTACCAGTGTCACCTGTGATTTCTCCCAAATAGGAAACACTTTCCCTTCGTCACACCACTCCTGTCCTCACAGGGAGTGACTTCTTATTCCAACCCGGAAGCTCAGGATGAAACTCTTGTTTCCCCTTACTTTTCCCAATTAATGAGAGCTATATTTCATGTACTCTTTGACTATTCTGTGGTTTACAGCCCAGTGTTTTTTATACTCTTTAAAAAATGAAGTCACGCAGTCATGTCTCACTCTTTTGCAACCCCATGAACTGTAGACCCCCAGGCTCCTCCACCCATGGGATTTTACAGGCAAGAATTCTGGAGTGGATTGCCGTTTCCTTCTCCAGGGAATCTTTCTGACCCAGGGTCGAACTCAGGCCTCCTGCGTTGCGGGCAGGTGCTTTACCATCTGAGCCACCAGGGGATTCTTAAATTAGTACTCTTTAAGCTGTTCCTCAAAGAGAAGTTTTTCACTGAATATTAAA
Source organism: Madoqua kirkii (assembly GCA_006408675.1). NCBI lineage: Eukaryota > Metazoa > Chordata > Mammalia > Artiodactyla > Bovidae > Madoqua > Madoqua kirkii. Next base: position 32,500 of record SJYC01070318.1, read on the forward strand.
ATATATATATATATTTAAAAATTTAATCACAATAGTTTTAAAGTCAACTGTCTAAAACTTTGTTCTGACATATGAAAAAGTTGGTAAAGGGTCCAGAGCAGTGTGGGGTCTTGGGGACCCAGGGGTACATTGGGTTGTTAGGGAAAGTAAGGAGACCCTGAGAGTTGGGCTTGTAGATCTGGATTTGGATTAAGTGTTAGTTTGTATCGGTACTTTGTTATACTATTGACTTTGGCTATTTCCACCTCTCCTTAGAAGTTTTTTTTTTTTTTTTTTTTTCCTTCCTTTTCTTTTTGTTTGGGTTTCGTCTCGGTATTGTTCAGTTTATGGTTAAAGTAGCATTGTTTTTTGGAGGGGGAGGGTAGCTGGTAATAGCGGCCTTAGCAATCTCATGAGCTCCCCCTGCTGTTTTGCAACGGACAATACATGCCTTCTTAAAAGGGCTTGTATTCTCAGAAACAAGCAAGTAAAACCCTGTGGGTTTGCTTTATCTAAAAGGCAGGCTGCTGCTGCTACTGCTAAGTCACTTCAGTTGTGTTCGACTCGGTGCATAGACGGCAGCCCACCAGGCTCCTTCATCCCTGGGATTCTCTAGGCAAGAACACTAGAGTGGGTTGCCATTTCCTTCTCCAATGCATGAAAGTGAAAAGTGAAAGTGAAGTCGCTCAGTCGTGTCCGACTCTTAGCGACCCCATGGACTGCAGCCCACCAGGCTCCTCCGTCCATGGGATTTTCCAGGCAAGAGTATTGGAGTGGGGTGCCATTGCCTTCTCCAAAAAGGCAGGCTAATACTTGCTAACTCTCTTCCTGAAAGTTTACAAAATCAGAAAGGAAAGGAAGACTCTTCAAGTGTTTTATTTGTACTAATACTTAAGCTAATGCAAGGGGGATGTACCCCTCCTTTGCTCTAAGAAGCCAGTCTATACCACTTTTGAAAAACTGCCAATGAAGAATGAAGAAATGCATCATGAAATCACTTAAGGTCTGAAATGGACTGACTGCAGTCTGAAAGGTGGACTTGTAGTCAGTTAAGTTTTGATCTGTAATGGTTTTGAAAGGCAGGCTAATACTTGCTAACTCTCTTCCTGAAAGTTTACAAAATCAGAAAGGAAAGGAAGACTCTTCAAGTGTTTTATTTGTACTAATACTTAAGCTAATGCAAGGGGGATGTACCCCTCCTTTGCTCTAAGAAGCCAGTCTATACCACTTTTGAAAAACTGCCAATGAAGAATGAAGAAATGCATCATGAAATCACTTAAGGTCTGAAATGGACTGACTGCAGTCTGAAAGGTGGACTTGTAGTCAGTTAAGTTTTGATCTGTAATGGTTTTGAAAAAAAATATGCTTTGATAATAATAAATTAACATAGTTTCTGGTTTTTTTTCCCCCAGATACTTCCCAAAACTTTACATGTAGTTTGATATAAATTTATGTCTCTTTAATTAGTATAAATTTTCATGTTAAAGTTAATTTAATATCAACAGAAATCACATTTATAAATATTTTCATAATTGTACAAGTAGGGTATCATACTGCATCATATATTGAAAATATCAAAAGATATGCATTCTTTAGATTATAAATATATATTGAAACAGCTACTAGTCACTATCCCAAGTGTAGGTGCAGAGCTTTCTGCCTTTGTGTAACATAGTTATTAAGTATGCATTTGTGAGAAGAAAAACCATGCAGATAAATATATAGTTAAATGCTGCTATTTGTTCGATATGACATCAAAAGCACAGACAACAAAAGAAAAAAAGAGATAAATTGGACTTAATCAAAATTTAAAACTTTTGTGCCTGAAAGGATACATCACCAGAGTGAAAAAAAAGCCAAAGGAATGGAGGGAACCATTTGTAAACAGTATGTCTGATAAAAGATTAACAGCTAGTGTATGTGAAGAACTCCTACAGCTCAGCAACATAAAAGCCAAACAACCCAATTTAAAAATGGGTGAAGAACTTGAATAGATATTTTCCAAAGATACACAAATTGCCAATGGACACAGAAAAAGATCTTGGCATCACTCAT
>SJYC01070319.1:0-38479 GCA_006408675.1 Madoqua kirkii
ATTGCATAGGAACCTGGAATGTTAGGTCCATGAATCAAGGCAAATTGTAAGTGGTCAAACAGGAGATGGCAAGAGTGTACATCAACATTCTAGGAATCAACGAACTAAAATGGACAGGAATGGGTGAATTTAACTCAGATGACCATTATATTTATTACTGCGGGCAGGAATCCCTTAGAAGAAAAGAAGTAGCCATCATGGTCAACAAATGAGTTCGAAATGCAGTACTTGGATGCAATCTCCAGAACGACAGAATGATCTCTGTTCGTTTCCAAGGCAAACCATTCAATATCACTAATCATTAGAGTAATGCAAATTAAAACCACAGTGAGACTTTGCTCCACACTTATTAGTATGATTTTGGAGCTTCCCTGGTGGCTCAGTCAGTAAAGAATCTGCCTGCAGTTCAGGAGACCCAGGTTTGATCCCTGGGTCAGAAAGATCCCCTGGAGAAGGAAGTGACAAACCACTCAGTATCCTTGCCTGGAAAATCTCATGGACAGAAGAGCCTGGCAGGCTATAGTCCATGGGGTCGCAAAGACTCGAGCATGACTGAGTGACTAACACTTCACTTCCGTTAGGTTGATTATTATTAAAAAAAAAAAAATCTTCCCAAGTATTGGGAAGAATGGAAGCCTTGTGCATTGCTGATGGAAATGTGAAATGATGCAGCTACCAAGGAAAGCAAAAGTAGTGTTATCGAATTACAGCAATTCCACTTTTAAGTACATACTCAAAATAATTAGAAACAGGGACTTGAACAGATACTTGTATACCCAGATTCATAGCAGCATTATTCACAATAGCCAAAATATGGAAGCAACCCAAGTATCAGATGAATGGATAAACCAAATGGTATATATGTGTAGTGGAATAATATTCAGCCTCTACAGGAAGGATATTTCTGACATATGCTGCAACATAAATGAACCTTGAAGATATAATGCTAAATGAAGTGTCAGACCCAAAAGGACAAACTTTGATTGTTCTTATATGTCCTGATTCCACTTATATGAGATGCTGAAAGAGTCAAAGATAGGAAGTAGAACGGTAGTTTCTAAGCAATGGGGTGGGGGGGAATGAGGAATTATTTCATGGGTACAAAGTTTCAGTAAGGGAAAAGAAAAAGTTCTGGAAATGCATGGTCAGTGGAGTTGCACAGCATTAACCTTGAAGATATAATGCTAAATGAAGTGTCAGACCCAAAAGGACAAACTTTGATTGTTCTTATATGTCCTGATTCCACTTATATGAGATGCTGAAAGAGTCAAAGATAGGAAGTAGAACGGTAGTTTCTAAGCAATGGGGTGGGGGGGAATGAGGAATTATTTCATGGGTACAAAGTTTCAGTAAGGGAAAATGAAAAAGTTCTGGAAATGCATGGTCAGTGGAGTTGCACAGCATTGCTAGTGTATTGAATGCCATAGAACTGTACACTTAAGAATGGTTAATTTGATAAACTTTGTGCTGCTGCTGCTGCTGCTAAGTCACTTCAGTCGTGTCCAACTCTGTGCAACCCCATAGACAGCAGCCCACCAGGCTCCTCCGTCCCTGGGATTCTCCAGGCAAGAACACTGGAGTAGATTGCAATTCCCTTCTCCAATGCATGAAAGTGAAAGTGAACTCCCTCAGTTCTGTCCGACTTTTTGCGACCCCATGAACTGCAGCCTACCAGGCTCGTCCATCCATGGGATTTTCTAGGCAAGAGTACTGGAGTGGGTTGCCATTGAATAATTACCATAAGTAATTTGAAAGGCGAAAAGCAACAGGTTTCTACTACCAGATATTTAGTGGGTAAGTGAAGGTGATCCAGGATGGCATTGCTGAAGGTTGGCAATGAAATCGTGAAGCATGGGAAAGACTGTTTGAAAGCCTTACACTAAGGAGAGCTTGAGCACTTTTGAGGAACTGAGGGAAGACCAAGGTGGTTGGCATGTAGAGACCCAAGTCAGAACAGAGGCAATGAGGTTGGAGGGGTGGGCAAGAGTTGGCAACACAGAGACTTGCCAACTGTGGTGAGGAGTTTGGGTTTCACTGCAGGAATGCGAGGTTATAGAAGTAATGAATGGAGAAGGAAAATACAATCTAAATTTAGTTTAAAAGCTCATGCAGATTGTGGTGTGGAAAGAGATTTTGAGGAACCCAAAGTGTAGCCTGGGAGACCAGTTAGGAACCTGTGACAGTATTGCAGCTGAGAAATAGTGGCTTGGACTATGAGAGTGTCAGAGAGGACATCGAGAAAGATGGATGAATTTAAGATTTTGATGCCAGGTTGCATGTTTAGGTGACAGAGAGAGGAAAATGCCTGGTTAAATGATATGTTGTTGCCATGTTAGGCATAAATGACTGTGTGGCTCAGTCTGATCTGAAAAATAGAATTTATTATTTCACTCTGGGAAAAATGAATTGCTAAGGTACTTTTAATTCTTCAAAGAATAACACTACAAAAATTTTGACTATGAGGATGCCTATTCTAAGCTTTCCATTACCATGATCAAACTCAGTTTCTGATCAGCTGGATCATAGGATATGATGATTACAGTGATAGAAACAGCAATAGTGTTGTTTCAAATCCCTTAGGGACAAAAGTGCCTTCAGAAGATAAAGTGAAAGTGAAGTCGCTCAGTCGTGTCCAACTCTTTGTGACCCCATGGATGGTAGCCCACCAAGCTCTTCTGTCCATGGGATTCTCCAGGCAAGAATGCTGGAGTGGGTTTGCAGGCAGACGCTTTAACCTCTGAGCCACCAGGGAAGCCCAAAATAAAAGGTGACATAAAAACTACGTTTCAGAATTTTAAATCAGGTCACTGGAAGAGTTTAAATTTTAAAGGCATTTCCCCCCTTCAATATGATTGAAAGTAATATTTGGGAAATGGAAGAGGTTGGTGTATTTGAATGGAGGAAGAGAGGCTGTCACTCCATTCCACAAAGCTTTGTAGGTGGGGTGTCAGCCCCTAGGCTGGACTGGAAGCTTCCAACTCAGTGGGCCAGGGAGGCTTCTGCCTGAAGCAGTGAGCGCTTCAGTCACTTTTCTCAGAAGAACTGATTAGCTCAGGGAGCAATTCGAGCCCAAAGGAGGGTGTGTGTAAACACAGGAGCATCTCCATGACTGGCAGCTGAGAGCAGAGTGCAGTGGAGAGCCGTGCAGACAGGCAGAGCTGGGAATAGTTCTGAAGGGACTAACAGTGAGATGTGAGCCATTTTTTTAAAGTGCTTGTGTTTATCAGAGGTCAAACCTGAGTCTGGTATAGTTAGTCTCTGGATCTAGCTGCAGGAGAGAGAAGCCAGGAAGCCCATGAGCTGCACAGGAGTCCACTACCAGCAACGTCCAGTCCCTGCAGCTCAGACAGCCTGGGCTTCCTGACAGGGAAGAAAGTGGGAAGGATGGAGGGAGAAGCTAGAGCTTATAAGAGATTTAAAAGGCATCAAATATTTTTGAAGAAACAAGACAAAACTATATTGTCCAGGGATGCACATTTGGGTGGTAAAACTTTTTTTTTTTTAAAACCCAAAGAAGTGATTTCTGTAAAAGCCAGGATAATGGTTACTTATTTGGGGTAAAAGGGATTGTATTGTGATGGAGCTACATGGAGATGGCAAAATTCTATTTCCGGACCGCGTCATATTACTAATACAAGGGTATTCACCTTAAATCACTAAAGTAATATTTTCTCTATGTAGTTTTCTGTATATTTAACTTTACAATAAAAAGATTTTTAAAACATGTTCAATTCTTATTAAACATGTTATTGTCTCTAATCTAACATTCATAATCCTTTCATCATAATTTAACAAGGCAACTCATCCATGTTTGCATCAGACCTTCATTCTTGTGCTTAAATAAGTTACATTCCTGAAATCATTGTTATTGATTTCCATATCAAACATTGCCTTCAGAAAGATCAGTTCCAGTGGCTACCTACAAACTCTTCCCTATGGTGAGATCTTTGTGTTGCTTTCACTACTGTAGATAATACTTGTTTCAAGTTTGGAGATTGGTGTTTAGTTCATGAAATGCTATTGTTTTAATTTAATAGTATATTTTAATAGGACTAGTAAGAGATTCCATTCTGTGTGGCTCTATTCAATTTAACAAGAGAAGAGCCTAATATTAGAGCTTAAGTTACTCTGAGGAAGTATTACCACTTGTCTTGTATAGACATTTCTTGAGTCCCTATTCCGAGCTATTCTCCACTAGGTTCTGGTGCTAAAAAAGGTGAGTATAACCTAGTGCTCTTTTAGAAGCTTCAGGGACAAGTAGGCCACTGAAAATAATGTGGCATTATGAAATGCAAATAAACTTATACTGGGCCCCAGCTCTTTACAGAGGAGCCCTGTGTAAGTGCCACACACTTTAGTCTCTCTAGTTTTACTCCTTCAGTTCCTTCTCCACACTGAAACCAGAGCTGTCTTTCCTAAAAGGCACATCTGACCAGGTCTTAAAACAATTCACTGGCCACATGGACCACTGTGAATCCTCTAAAGTTTCTCATTTGTATTCCGAGCTTCACACAGATGTTCTCTCTACCTGGAGCCCCCTTCCTTCCTTTTCGCCCCCAGTTCACCTGGTTAACTCCTACACTTCCTTCGGGCTCAGCTGAAATATTACCACTTAGGAGGCTCTGCTCTAGATCACCTGCTTCCTCAGCACCCTGAGTGTTCCTCTTTAGCATTTATCATACGTTAATAACTGCTTGCCTAATTTCTCTTCCAATTAGACTGTGTAACTGCTGCCAGGACATCACTTGCCTTGCTCCTTGTTCCCTCAGTCCCGGGCTTGTATAGGCACTCAATAGGCATTTGTCAAATAAATGATGGGGTTTTGCACAAGTGTAATGAGTAATACACAGAAGTGCCTAATGAGATTGGGATAGGGAGATGGGGTATCAGAAAAAGTTCTCATCTTAGAAGGGAAGGTGGAATTTTCTAGGTAAAAAAGGGAGATGAGGAGGCTGGGATGGTGGTGGAATGAGTTTCTAGAAGAAAGAGGAAAGAACATGTGCAGAGGTAGAAGAGAGCCTGCAAGTTTAGGAAACTGCAAGCATTTTGGAAGATAATTGAAAGAGGTCAGATAGAGGTTTCTTAGACCCAGTAACTCTTACTAAGGGTTACCCAGGTTATTTAGACCCAGTAACCCTTACCTACCCTTGGAAAGACTTCATTTACTGGAAGGAGGTTGTACAGAGAGTGGTGACATCACATCACACAAAGTGAAATATGTGCAGCCCTGCTGAAGAGAGAATCAGCTTCTTACAGTTTCTCATTCTTTGTCTCTCTTAGGTGAGGTTATTTTAGGAATGCTTTCAGAAAAGAAAGTTTCAAGAATTTGGTCCCTCTCACATTGCATTTGACAACAAGGCAGACTCGAAGTGATTTTGGCTGGCTTAGGCAGCAAGCTGAGCAAACATGAGTGAAGAGCGCTGGGCGGACATGTGGCTACTAAAGGAGACAGAGGGTGGGTCAGATCTAGAGAGTAAGAAACTCCTGGTAGATGCTTCTGTTTACACAAACTATTTACACAAAAGACAATGCACCATTAAAAAAAAAAAAACGAACTATAAAAGTATTCAGTTTGTGTGTATGTGGACTGTCTTTTAAAGGATGTATAAAACTGAAATAGTGATTGCTTCCTAGGAAGGGCACTGAGGATGGGACAGAGATGGAAGGGAGACTTTTGACTGCATAGCCTTTTGTACTTCTAACATTTTGTGCTATATAAATGTATTAACTGTTCAAAACTTATTTAAAAGTTAGTGTGTACATAGAAAAATTTTAAGGAAACATCAGAAAATGTGCTTATATTGCATGGTGGGATTGTAGATCGATAAAAAAAAAAAAAAAAAAAAATTTTATTTATTTCTGACTGTTGGGTCTTCACTGTCCCTCGGGCTTTTCTCTAGTTGGAGTGGAGCGGGGGCTACTCTAGTTGTGGTGAGTGGGCTTCTCATTGTGGTGGCTTCTCTTGCTGTGGAGCATGGGCCCTGTGGCATGTAGAATACAGTAGTTGTGACACGTGGGCTCAGTAACTGGGATTCCCGGACTCTAGAGCATTCACATGTTAGCAAAGTAATGCTCAAAATTCTCCAAGCCAGGCTTCAACAGTACCAAGAACTTCCAGATGTTCAAGCTGGATTTAGAAAAGGCAGAGGAACGAGAGATCAAATTGCCAATGTCCACTGGATCATTGAAAAAGCAAGAGAGTTCCAGAAAAATGTCTATTTCTGCCTTATTGACTATGCCAAAGCCTTTGACTGTGTGGATTACAACAAACTGGAAAATTCTTAGATGGGAATATCAGACCTGCCTCTTGAGAAATCTGTATGCATGTCAAGAAGCAACAGTTAGAACTGGATGTGGAACAACAGACTGGTTACAGATTGGGAAAGGAGTATGTCAAGGCTGTATATTATCACCCTGCTTATTTAACTTATATGCAGAGTACATCATGAGAAATGCCAGGCTGGAGGGAGCATAAGCTGGAGTCAAGATTGCCGGGAGAAATATCAATAACCTCAGATATGCAGATGACACCACACTTATGGCAGAAAGCAAAGAAGAGCTAAAAAGCCTCTTGATGAAAGTAAAAGAGGAGAGTGAAAAAGTTGGCTTAAAACTCAGCATTCAAAAAACTAAGATCATGGCAACTGGTCCCATCACTTCATGGCAAATGGATGGGGAAACAATGGAAACGATGAGAGACTATTTTTCTGGGCTCCAAAATCACTGCAGATGGTGACTGCAGCCATGAAATTAAAAGACGCTTGCTCCTTGGAAGAAAAGTTATGACCAACCTAGACAGCATATTAAAATGGAGAGTCACTTTTAAATACAGCCAACAAAGGTCCGTCTAGTCAAAGCTATGGTTTTTCCAGTAGTCATGTATGGATGTGAGAGTTGGACTATCAAGAAAGCTGAGTGCAGAAGAATTGATGCTTTTGAACCGTGGTGTTGGAGAAGACTCTTGAGAGTCCTTTGTACTGCAAGGAGATCCAACTAGTCCATCCTAAAGGAGATCAGTCCTGAATATTCATTGGAAGGACTGATGCTGATGCTGATGCTGATACTCCAATACTTTGGCCACTTGATGCAAAGAACTGACTCACTGGGGAAGACCCTGATGCTGGGAAAGATTGAAGGCAGGAGGAGAAGGGGACGACAGAGGATGAGATGGTTGGATGGCATCACCAACTCAATGGGCATGAGTTTGAGTAAACTCTGGGAGTTGGTGATGGACAGGGAGGCCTGGCGTGCTGCAGTCCACAGGGTCACAAAGAGTCAGACACGACTGAGCGACTGAACTGAGAGTACAGCCTCAATAGTTGTGGCGCGTGAGCTTAGTTGCTCTGCGACATGTGAAATCTTCCCAGACCAGGGACTGAACCTGTGTTTCCCGCATTGACAAATGGATTTTTCACCACTGAGCCACCAGGGAAGCCCTATAGGTATTCTCTATCCTCTTTATACTTTCCGATGTGCTTCTGTTTTCTCTAACAAGCATGTATTATTTTGGTAATTAGCTTTAAAGTTTTATTATTATTTTTTTAAATCTGTATTTTAGAGACCATAAGTTGGGACATCCAACTGTCCAGCTTTGAGGTCCTGGAGGACTATACAAGAAGAGAATTTTATACAAGAAATGAGGAGTATTCCTAAACTTAGCTCTAAATCATACAGTTCCAAGAAAGTATGAAAGTGTTCATGACTGTGAGGGTTATTGCATAGAAGAAAGGGCACTGAACTGGGAAGCAAACCTATTACAGCTCAAATCCTTGCTCTACTGCAACATTATTATGTGACTTTCGACAAATTCCAAATTAGACCTCATCTGAACATTGAGGGTGATATTTCCTACTGCAGAGGTGTTTGTGGAGAATAAGTGGAGTAACTGTTAAAGTCCCTGACACGTGGCCAGGGAGGGGAGACATCAAGGAGCATCTCTGGGGTACTTCGCTCCTTCTTTATTTCCGTTAGCCTGACCAAGCCCACCTCAAACAGTGTGTTTGCAGCTTTAAGCCAAATCCCCTAGCACTGTTCCAACCAGGTGTCTGCTCTGAAGTCTGTTTAGATTTTTTGGAGCTGTCACTGTACCTGATTCCCTAGCAAATTCCTTCCTAAAAAAAAGATCTCTATCTTTCTTCCTTTCTTGATGTCTTTTCTGATGCAGAAAAGATTAAGACTGGTTTAAAAAGAAAGGAAGGGGGCAATGAATTGACAAGATAAACTCTTATTTCAAGAATTAAATAGCGAGCAGTTTCGAAAGAAATTGATTTAGTTTATACAGCAGCGTCATGCAGATTTGAATCATGCTAGCTAAGTTACTGGTTACAGACTATTGGCCAGACTCTACTGTTAATGCATTTAATTATCCTATCCACCCTATGGGATGGGTACTATCATTCCATTTACTGACGGGAACTGAAGCCCAGAGCTGTTCAATAATTTTCAAGGCCATACAAAGTGGCAGAACCAGGCTTCAGCAGTTTAGCTCCAGAGCCCATGTTCTCAATCACCTTTCCTCTTAATAATATTTAATGTCAAATAATGATATCATTTGATTGTAAAAGTCCAGGAAAAAGAAAAAGGCCAGAATGTATATTTCATGCACAGTTGATCCTGAACAACTTGGAGGTTAGGGGCACTGACCCTCGATGCAGGTGAAAATCCACATCCAGCTTTATAGCTGGCCCTTCATTTCTTCAGTCCCACAATCCTTGAATTCAGCTAGCTGCAGATCAGGTCGTACTGTACTATGCATTTATTGGGTAGGGGGTGGGGGTGGGGAAGAGTCCACATGCAAGTGGACCTGCACAGTTCAAACCTGTGTTCGAGAGTCAACTGTAATTTTTTCAGTATTTTACACTTAGAATTTCTGGAGCCATTTCAGAGACAGGTTTGTATGAATGGGCATAATACTGCTGCAATGATGCACTTCCCTTCACCTGAGAATGAAGATCAGCTTTTCATTAGAGAAGAGTCAGGTTCAGGGTACTGACCAGTCACCTAAGGGAAAAGGTATTCTGAACTTTCCTTTGCCTTTGAAATATAGCACTCATGATAGCCCAGTGCAAAAGAGAGCTCTGGACAGCCGAGGAATGAAAGAAGTCAGTGTGCCTGATGTTGAATGTGGGGTAGTTAATGTCAAGCAGTGAGATCTGAGGGGCCACAATGGGAAGGCCTGACAAGGAACTTAGACTTTTTCCTAAGAGTGAGGGCAAGCATTGAATAATTCTAAACTTGGGATTTTAGATTTGTGTTTTTGGAAAACACCTGGCTGGGATGCTCAAAATCAATTAGTAAAAAGCAGAAATGGAGGCTGGGAGATTGGTGGGAAGTTGAAAAGGGTCATTGACAGCCTGGTTTTTGGCTGTCGCCAAACGAAGATCATGGCATCTGGTCCCATCACTTCATGGCAAATAGATGGGGAAACAGTGGAAACAGTGTCAGACTTTATTTTGGGGGGGGTGGGTTCCAAAATCACTGCAGATGGTGACTGCAGCCATGAAATTAAAAGACACTTACTCCTTGGAAGGAAAGTTATGAGCAAGTTAGATAGCATATTGAAGTTAGATAGCATATTGAAAGGCAGAGACATTATGTTGCCAACAAAGGTCCGTCTAGTCAAGGCTATGGTTTTTCCTGTGGTCATGTATGGATGTGAGAGTTGGACTGTGAAGAAGGCTGAGTGCTGAAGAATTGATACTTTTGAACTGTAGTGTTGGAGAAGACTCCTGAGAGTCCCTTGGACCGCAAGGAGATCCAACCAGTCCATTCTGAAGGAGATCAACCCTGGGTGTTCTTCGGAAGGAATGATGCTAAAGCTGAAACTCCAGTACTTTGTCCACCTCATGTGAAGAGTTGACTCATTGGAAAAAGACTCTGATGCTGGGAGGGATTGAGGGCAGGAGGAGAAGGGGACGACCGAGGATGAGATGGCTGGATGGCATCATGGACTCGATGGACATGAGTCCGGGTGAACTCCGGGAGTTGATGATGGACAGGGAGGCCTGTCGTGCTGCGATTCATGGGGTCGCAGAGAGTCGGACACGGCTGAGCAACTGAACTGAACTGAAGGGATAGAAATGAATGGATCAAGAGACAGGTAAAATTCACAAGACTTGATGTCTGTTTGGATGTGTAATTAGGAAAAGGGTGAGAAACTGGTCAAGGCATTGTGGTGAGTCAAGAGGAGACAGCTTGTGAGTCTACCTGGAGGAGAGGATAGATCCAGAAACAAGGCCTTAGTGATGTCCCTTGCATTGCACAGCATGGTTTTGTCTAGATTAAGAGCCTCAAAAGAAACCTGGAAGATAACTGTATCCTACCCCATAAGAGAAAAAACAGTTGGTGATCCTAGCAGAAAGGGGGTGGTTTGAGAAAAAAGGGGAGAAGCAAAGGGAAGAAGCATTTATGTTTGAGTATTTAAACATTTGGGGAGGAAGAATTTATTTGTCCAGTACTTTTCTCTACTCTAGGGTGACTGAAAGAGCCTACAGGGCGCTTTTTGGAAACGAGTGTTGATGGTAGGGCTGCCTTTCCTTCCCAGAATTCAGATCAGTTCTTAAGTTCTACAGCTTCCTCCTTAGTGAAGATGAGGTTTATCACGTCCTGTCAAAGTATGACTGGGGGTTATATGGAAAAATAGGCTATGGATTTGTTTTGGAAGAAACGTGCAAACCATAGCAAACACCTGATGCCCAAAAAACCACCATCAGGTGCAACATAAACTCCGCCTATATGCTCTTTACTCACATCACTTGGCTCTTGACTCAGAAAGTCATTTGATGCTTCTTGGAAATTACTATTTCCTAAATTTCCTCATGTCCAAAGTATACTCAGCTTTTTGGTGTCTCTTGTGATAATACACATTTGAAAATATTTGAAAGTGTTGTCTTACTGATGAATGTTCTCTTCATGATGTCAGGGAAACAGCACAGTGCTCTTGCAGTAGTTTCAGAACTTCTCCATTTTTTCTGTAGTAGTCTAAGAAATTCTTAGCTTAATTTCTCCCTCTGAAGTGAATAATGTAGCAGTGAAATTCCTTTCCCTGCAGCCTCCCTTCACCACATATGTTTGGACCACCATCAGCCTAGGGCTCAGAGTCATGACAGATATTATTCAGTTATATTTGACAGTATCCTCATTGTTCTTGTCTTTTCAACTGAGCTATTATGTAATTCAGAAATGGGTCAATTGCATCCTTGTCTGCGTCTTTACTGTACATCACAGTAGAAAGGGTTTGTGAAATCATGAATTTTTCAAGCTTTTATTGCTTGTGGCCAGAATATAAATTTGACTCCCTCCAATTTGACTTTTTCCAAGTACCCAAAAGTGACTCCCCCAGACTTCCTGCCAGTACTGCTAGACAGGTTACAACTGTTACTGTTGCTGCCATGTATGTGGCATACAATACATCGGGAAAGTAGAGAGATGCAATGTGCTTGCAGTCCTAAGACTTGTGTGCAACCTCTCCATGTGCGTGCGTGCGTGCATGCATGCTCGGTTGTGTCTCTGCAACCCCATGGACTGTAGCCCATCAGGTTCCTCTCCCAGGCTACCCGTTATAGAAGTTTTTCTTCACTAACTACACTTCCCATTGTATTTAGAAAGAATAACAAGGCTAGATCACAGATTTATATAGTCTGACATAAATATAAAATAGAAATCATGTTCATGTAAAAAAGTTAAGTTCTGTTCTTACTGGGTAGAAATGAAAATGTTTTACTGTGGAAGACATCCACTGATAAGCCTACGGCAGCAGCCATAGAGGAGGCTTACTTTTGTTCCATCAAACATTGCAAAGAGGCTCCTAGCAATATTGTAGCAAGAAAGTTTCATCATATGTATAAAGCTTTAACTAATACTGTTATTGACTCATGCTTTTAAGCTAAATGTAATAAATGAGGCCAGGTGGGCACAGCAAAAATACTCAAGTTCCCAGTTCCCTTGAGGTTCTTTTCCCTTGCACCATCTCTTTATAGCTCAGCCCAGAGTTCCTGCCCAAGTCTCCCATCCCATGGTGTGGTTTGGGCGACTTTCCTATTATCTCCCACACCTCCAATCAACATAATGCTGTCTGCTGCCTCTTTTCTGCTTGGCTGCAGCTCTTCCCACTGTATAGAGGATTTGCTAGTGATAATAATGGGACAGATTTGCAGACCTTCATAAAGATTGCTTCTTATCTTTCAAGTGATCCAGAAATAGTTGAGTCCCTCAGGCTCTAACTTAGCCATTCTCTTCCATGGTCTGCTCTTTTCTCTGGTCCCAGTTCATCCCTTCCACACTCACTTGTGGACACAACAGCCACCTGTGCGCCCACCCCTAAGCCTGCACCGCTTGCTGCACACAGGCATATATGTGTATCTGCCTTCCTGAGTGCACACATATAGGCACCCAGGTTCTGTGGTTTTAGAGCATACAATAAATAAAAGTCTTTTTTTCCCTCCTACCTGTGCTCATGTAGATGTAGATATAGGTGTCAGGTGGAGGAAAAACATGTCTATTTTGTGACTGATTAGAGGATGTGACATCCATGTGTGAAGAGTGGGCTTGCAGCACTTCACCTTAGAATTAAACCCGTCAAAAGCATAGGAAGAGCTCAGAATCTTCCAGCCAGCTCAGATGGGAATGCTTGCTTGCTTCCTCTGGGCAGGTTGGCGCCCAAAGAGAAAGGCGCTGAGGTGAGGTGTCTGGATCCACGTTCTAAACTCTCCAATGGGCTAGCTGAAGAATGTGAAAGGACCGCTGAGAGGTGTTGAGAGTGTAACCCCAGTAATACCTTTGCATGTGGGACACACACACACAAGGAGATCATTCTTACACCAGACCGTAGGTACATGGACAATCAAATATGGGGAGCTGAGCAATCAGAAAACCACAGAGGATGAGAAATAAAGGTCAAGTGAGAAAGCGAGTAGAAGTGAGGGGTCTGGACCCAGGGAGCTAAGAGTCTGCAGCAGAACTTTCACCTGCATCCGGGGGTGAGTCTGGAGCCAGGAGTGGAGCAAACAGATGACAAATACGGTAGATAAAAGCCTAGAATAGGAAAAAATGGAGGAAATGCTGAGAAGAAAATAAAGTTGCCAAAGTAAGTGTATTTAAGGAATATTGAATCAGTTTATTTATTTACTCCACAATCCAGAAAAGAATCTGTAACAGCCAGCGTTTGTATATTAATAGTCATTAGAATGTGTACTTTGAGAGAGAATATAGAAATGTGTGTAAAAAGCTGTCATAGAGTAACATAAAGCCAGATTTCTGTGTTGGAAAGAGTGTAACAGATAGTGTTCCAATGTTATTAGGGGTCTCTGACAACCAGTCATGGGCTTCCCTGGTGGCTCAGATGGTTGAGAATCTGCCTGCACTGCGGGAGACCAGGTTTCAGTCAAAACTCAGAATAGGGCTCAGAGCCTTCAGATGGACTATGGAATGGAAGCTGAGCTCCACCCCCTACTTGCCCTAAATGAAGACTGTTACTCTTGTATAGAATAAGACTTGGGGTTTAAGAGCCCTGGGATTCAAGATTTTTTTCGTGATTTGCCTTGACCTTTTATTTTTTAGTTTGAGGTGGTCCCAAGATCTGACTCTTTGGAGGAGGGAGAAAGAAACAGCTAATTGTCATAATAGCTAGCATTTAGTGAACATTCACTGTGGGCCGCACACTATATCGAGGGCTTGGAGTATACCAATTCGTTTAGTCATCTTAGCAATCCTGTGAGGCTATACACATATTTAATATCTCTACTTTTATAGATGAGGAAACAGATGCAGAGAGACTTAGCAGTTTGCCCAAAAGTGTAATTAGCAGAGCTGGAATGCAAATCCAGGTAGTCTGAACAAGTAATGATGCAAAAAGGAAAGTGGAATAGACTCAGCCCTGTCTTGGATCTTGCCTGTGTGAAAGGGGCAGAACTCTTATCAGGCTAATTTCGAATTCAGATCCTGGCTTGAGCGGCTACATTTAGCTAGCTGAGCCTTTGGGAAGAGTTGATTGCCTTAATCAAGCAGGCCGAGCATGTCTTTTGCTGCCATAGCACAACGTAGAATTTCTAGGCAAAGGCAGGGACATTGCCCTGTCTGACAGAGTGCGTGTAGATTGTTCCAGAGATTTCTGGGTGGATGTATGAGCACTTTCTGGTCTCTGCTGAAGCACAGAGGGGCCTTTGGGCCAGAAACAAGAGGCCTAGGGGAGGTGTAGAATCCAAGAACTTCAGCACTACGATGTTGTTTCTGAGTCCAAGTTCACTGCACTATAGGCCAGTTAACCGAGAGATGGGGTGTTGAGGCAAGGAATATGACTATATTCGGCCAGCAGAGGGAGAAAATGGCAGACTAATGTCTCAAAATAACCATCTTACTGGGATCTGAATGCCAGGTTCTTTTATAGATCAGAGGGGAGGGTGAGGAAGTAAAGTAAAAAAGGCCATTAATCTTGCAAATATCTCCTGGCATGGCCTGCTCCAGGGATGGACTGTGTTAATTTCTTCCTTTCTGTAGCCATCCACAGTAGAGGGGTCCTGAACAAAGACATTTTGGTTTAACATTCAGGCAGAGGGGCAGGGTTCCCCTAGGCAGGGCATTATGTGTGGACAGTATCCTTTCAGTGAACAAGAGCAACGGGAAGCAGAGGTTAAAAAATAAGAGACAGATCCAAGATGGAGTCAGTTCTTCCCTGTAACAGTATCATTCCACACGTATTTATTGAGCTCCTACTACCTGCCCCATCTTGCCTTACTTTTCTTGGTGTGTTACTCTGTGTGATATCCATCACCACGTTCCTAGGCATCCCGTGCCTTTGTGGGGTCAGGTGGGCACTTACATAGCTGCTCTTCCACCCTTCTTTCCTGGTCTCTAGCAGGGCAGACTGCTGGGCCCCCAGTGGTACTCGGCCGTGTTTGTTCAATAACACTTGGAAGCACAAGTGAACTCTGTATTACTGCCCTTTCTACTGGGGTGGCTGGAGGGCCTCGAAGGGCCTAGTTGTAGCCCTACAGAGCCCCAGGGACTGACCCAAAGCACCAGCCATAAGCTTTGTTCCTCAAGCCTCTGGAGAAAACCTTTGATTTCATGGGGATGATTATTTTTATTCTTGCCCACTCAAGGATGAAGCCCAAGAAACAAGAGGTTGCCCCTTTCAGAAGCATCACAATGGGTCACCTCCAGCCAAACTCACTGTTTTTTTGTTTTTTGTTATTTCTGGGTTTGGTTGAGCCTCTCTTGGAAACCATTACTATACAACTTACTTAAAAGAAAGAGTGGAGGGATTGGGTATAAGAGACTCAGACAGAGGGGGGAGTAGGTGGGGGGTTTGGGACAGAGGCTGGAAGTAATCTGTCATCACGGAAAGTACAGGAGGAACACATTAAAGTCACAATCTGATGTAAATCGATTCCATTTTGTAGTGACATTTTTAATCTTTTGCAAAGTTTGACTTTTGGCCAAGCCTAGAGAATTGGAACTTTGGATGAAGGTTTCAGAAAAAGACACCACATACACACACACACACACACACACACACACACACACACAGAAAGGGAGAGGGAGAGAAAGGGGAGGGAGACTTTTATCCTAAAGTCATTGTAAATCCAAAGCAGGGTTTTATTCTCCACAGTTAAATGAGAAAGGAAAAAAAAATCAAGAATACCAACATTTGAGGTACAAAGACTGTCATGGGCCAGTGGAAGTTTGCAAAATTATATGTAAATGACCAAAGTTTTTTACTGTGGTGGCCTGTGCTTTCCCAAAGCTAATCCCAAAGAGAAAATCTACTTAGCAAAAGAAAGTTTTGTCTAATTTGGTTAACAGTTGAGAAGTGACAAAAATGCTGAATCTATTAATAATTTATATTTCCAGGGTAACACTATATCTTCAGTGCTTCACTACCAAAGGGAATTCAGATTGGCTTAATGCTCAGAGAAAAAAGCCTGAAAGGCCTTCTTCATATTCTGTATCCAGCGCTGATAAAAACGGGTGTAAGACATGTGTTCCAATAATAGGCACCATGCATTCTCCCATTGCTGCATAATTTTGTTTTCACCCCATATTGCTCAATGTATATTTGTTACCCAAGTGGCCTCCTGGTCTTACACTGACTTTTGTTTCATAAGGGAAGAGACACTAGTTTGCATCTTACATTTTCTAGATAAGCATTATACTGACATGTAGTGCAAGAACGCCTGACTTGAAGGACCTTTTCTAATATTCATAGATTCTTCCTGCCCCCAAAACGTAGGTATTTAAGTTTCACTTTATGGACAACATAATGAAGTGGGTGTGTGGGAGTGTGTGTGTGTGTGTGTGTGGATGTGTGTGGGTGTGTGAGTGTGTGTGCTGGTCCTCCTGTCTCTGTGTAATCAAGTTTGATTGTTTATAAATTGTGGTCATCCTATTCCATGACCTTAGTAAACAGTCTAGGTCAGAGCTCCCTTAAACCCTCTCCACAGAAATGGAATAAGTTAATTATTGTAGTCCAGCTAATCTGAGCTATGACAAATGTCCTAGTTCAGCTAAATGGCCTCAGGAAACAGGAACATCTGCTACATAATTTCGAGTTATTTATTTACAGGGCATCACAAAGAATGGGAACAAAAAAGAAAGAAAAAAATCAATGGAGGAAAAATTTTAAATTCTCACAAACACAACTTTAATGGGTTAAATACCTTGTACATCTTACCTGTTAACCTAAAGCAACAATGAGGCTCATTTTGTTCTTTGGGTCCTAGAAAAACCTAATTTCAATTGTAAATATACCACTGTTTTGTGGGGAAGGCAGATCCAACTGTCAGTGACAACTACAAGCCCCTTAAAGATCGCTAGCCAACTCTTCCCCAAAGGTTCCTATCTTCTGGGTGGAGCATGAAAGTTTAAATCCTCCTCCCCCGGGATAAGACGGAGAAGCCTTTTTCACCAGGAACCTAGCATCTCAGTCCCGCCCCAGTGGCTGGATGTAGGTTTGGGCAGAGCGAACAATCCTTTAGGGGAGCGCGTCTCCCCATCCAGTCTCTGCCAGCCTCTCACCAGGTCGCCTAGCGCCCCGAAGCTGAGCTGATCTGTGCGCTAAAGGCAACTTCAGCTTTCTGAGCCCTCAGGCGCTCAGAAAGACAGTTGTCTGTCCGAATATGAACTTCATCGGATGTTGTTTTTAAGCCGCACTGGGAAGCCACCTCCTCTATATATTTTTAACCAGACAGGTGGAGGCTGTAAACCTAGTCGCTGCATCCCATGGGCCCGGGTTTCCCCGCGTTCCCGGTCAGCAGACAGCTGTGCGCGCGCGCTTCCGGGGCCTTTTCGGGATTAGGGAAGGGCGCCCAGGTAGGAGCTGGCGAAAGTTTGCCACAGCCAGCTGGGAGAGGGTCCTTCAATTTGTATTTTTTGAGAGCTGTGGGCCCTGGGCCTCCCATCCGCCCTTCTCCCAGGCAAATACTCAAGATGCGCGTGAGGACGAGGCGGATCTGGAGCCCGGAGACCCATCCCTTTCCCCACCCAAATAACTGAGGGTCGTCACCTCAGCCAGCATCAGCCTTGTGTCTGAGACCCCTCGGAGGGGATGGGTTTTAGAAAAGCAAAGGTAACAAAGAATCTGTCTCTATGGGACTTTCAGAAAGCGTTTATTGCCAGGGGGAAGAGCCTTCAGAAGATGAATTCCCTTTTGACCTTACCCAACTCAGCTTTTTATTTTTTTATTTTTCCCAGCACAATATTTACACTTGTACAATATACAGTATTTCTCCCAAGCAGTGCCCAGAGCGCAGAGCAGTCTGCGGGATTTGTCTGCGTCAGAGCACCGGGGGGTGCTGGGGCGCGTGCAGGTTTAGGGCGCTGGGGTGCGCGTGGCCGATGAGGTTCAGGTAGTGGCGGTCCAGGCCCTGCCCGGGCGCCAGGAAGGCGCTGTGCTGCTGCGCGGGGCTCGGGAGAGGCACGGGCGCGCTCGGCAGGTAGGGCAGCGCGGGGCTGCGGGACGCGCCGTGAGGCCAGGCGAAGGGCCCCGGCGCCGTGCCCTGCGGGAACACGGACGCCTCACCCGGGCTGTGGCCTGCGAACTCGGGCCCCGCTGGGTGCAGCTGGTAAGAGAAATCCGGCTCCGGGAGCGAACCCAGCGACTGGAAGGCGGGCTCGGTGCCCAAGCGGGCCTTGGACTGCAAGAAGGCGAGGATGCGCGCGTACTTGGTGTCCTTGGTCTCCATCCGCTCCACGGTGGTGAGGTAATGCACTAGGTTCTTCATGCACTCGTGGTAGCCGTAGTGGAAGTAGTTGGCAAACTCGGCTAGCAGCTCTGCTGGAGGGGCAAGGAAAACGCAGAGGGAAAACTGAGTGGCCCGTTCCTGACCCGGAGCCTAAGGCAGACGCCAAGCCCCTCCCATCACGTTTTACGGCCGGTTTCCGTTCGAGGCCCGCCCCTCTCTTTCCAGCCTGGAGACTGGAAAAAACGCAAGCCAGCGACCTCCATTTCCTTAGGAGTCTGACCTCACCTCTCCCTACCTGAGAAGAGGCCTCAGAACCCGTATCCTCAGACCACTGTTCCCCAGTCCCCTTAGCTTTCTCAGGACTCGGGCCCCGCCCCTGCAGCATCCCGAGAGGAGACCTTGAGAGACCGCTTTACTGGCGCTGCCACCCGAGGGCTCTGTGTGGCGCACACTCCCTGCCCACCTTTTTCCCTTCCCCGGGGAAAATCGGCAGAGTGCAAGGCTCTCAGGTACTGCACGGTCATCTCGAGGATTTCTGCCTTCTCCAGCTTCCCGGAACTCTGGAAAAGGACGAAAAGTCTCCTGGAAGCGGCCCAGACGGTGCGGGCTAACCCGGGCAGGCTGGGTGCACCGTTTTAACCCGAGGGGACCATCCAGCCGAACGAGGGCGGTGGAGGGGGGAGGGGCGCCGGGGGTTGCCGCTGTGGATCTGCGCAGGGGCCGCCTGGGGCTCAACTCAGCGCTCAGGGCCCCGGGCAGGGAGCCCGCACCTACGGCCCTCTCCAGCTCCAGACTCCTGGCATCAGAGGATCCCCAGCGCCAGCACCGTTTTCTCAGCTGCCAACATTACCTGCTTCGCCAGGGCCATGGGCACCGTCTTGCCCAGCTCGTTCAAACAGCGGTTAATCCGGTCTCTTCTCCTCTTTTCTATCACTTTGTGGGAAACGGGGGTTCTCTGAGAACAGAGGTTTGTTTGTCCGTTTAGGATATCTTTGCCCAGAGAATCATCAAAGGCACGCTGGCACAGCCGTCTGCCACCCCTCAGTGCTGCCCAGAGAGTCGCCCCAGGCCCCTGTACCCCCACACTGGGTCACATAAGCTCTGTCCTCTCGCCCTGTGCTGATGCACTCCGCTTCTACCTCTGCGGGGTCACACCGCCTTGCTGAGCACCGGGGCCATAGGGAGGTGGCCACCAGCTTCCAGATGTGGCCTCCACCCCGACCGCAGAGTCCCCTCTAGCTATCCTCATTCCCTTCCCAAACCACTCAGGATTCCTCTCCAGGAGAAGTCCTGTGTGACCATGTCCCGGCTCGTCGGTCCAACCAGATGGTGGCTCTGGGAGTTAGACACCCCCACCCAGAAGGCGCAAGAGCCATCTGGACTCAGCCGACTCACTTTGCGTTCCTTGAGCTTGTCTGACATTCTGATCAATACGCGCTCTCGGGAGAGGCGGTGGCGCAAGGCACCCGTCCGCTTTTCCCCTCGTGTGCCTCCTCGAGTGTCCCAGGTAGACTGTAGCCTCCCAACTACGAGGGTCTGCCTTATAAAGCGGTCATCTAGGGCTCCAAGTGCATTCACGACTTGAATTATTCCATAGGATTAGGGGAGCTGCGTTTGGGGGATGCATGCATTCAAGATCAGTGTTTTTTTTTTAAGTTAAGAAAAAAATTAGCAGCCGAGGGGGGCGAGTTGGGGGCAGTTCAGCTTTGTTAATCCACGTGGCCCTTCAAAGGACACGTGACCGGCGGGGGGAAATAATATTTGCATGGCAACAGCCCGGGTGGGAAAGAGGCGGTAAACCTGCGCCGGCGGGTGAGCGAGCGCAGGGGCGCAGCGGCTGTGGGCACCGGGGGGCGAGGACCCTCACAAAACAGTGTCGCCTCCTTTAGTCCCACCGCTGAGTCTCACACGATTGCCTGTTTACAAATCCCAGCAAGCCCACAGTCCCAGCGCCGAGTGCGTTTTAAAGCCTGTCCAGAGTCATTAAAGTAATTAAGTAAGCCTTTAATAGGCTGTTCCGCCGGGTTCAAGGGAGAGCTCTTGGAGACGGAGGCGCCCCGTTTGTTCCCAGGCTTTTCTCACACGACTTGGTGACACGTCCATCTCCCCCCTTTTTGTTTACCCCGCTTTATTTGTCCGGACATCCCGGCAGGTGTGGGCTGCCGCTGGCACACGAGGCCCTCGCCTCGCCTCACCCCTCCCGCCGGTCTTTGGCACGCGACGCTCCTCCCACTGCCTGACCACATCGCCGCCTTTCTTTTCTCCTCCCTCTGGCTCTCTCCTCGCGGGGGGAAGAGGCTCAATTTGTAGCCTATTATCCTATACGGAAAATGTCCATTGAAAAGTATGAATAGTTTCATTGGGCTAAATTTTAATAATGCCAGAGGGTGGGGGAGGAAAGACAGGCAGGCGTGTGTGTGTTTGTGTGTGTGTGCATGTGTATGTGCATGTGTGTGTGTGTGTGTAAGGGGGGTGGTGGGAGGATTGGGGGCAACACGGGGAAGAGTGGGCTGAGAAGAAAAGCGGGAAAGCAGCTGGCCCCGGCGAGCATTATGCGACGTCACCTGCGAGAGGGGGCGCCGACAGACCCCTATTCATTTGCCTAATTTTGGTCAATTTAACAAACTTCAGGAGAAATTATTGTGGCTTTGTCAGGGAGGGTGAAGCCTTCTGATCGAATTAACAGCATGTTTTGATCCGGTAAATGTCATTAGAAAGGGAGAAACAATCGCGCTTAGAGGGCTCTAAGTAATGCGCCCAAGTGGAGACGCCAAAGCGCACGGCTCACAAAGGGAGCAAGTCGCTGCCACAGGGAACTTTTGTACCCGCCCATCGCCCAAGTTTTGACACAAAAAGGCATTATTTCATACTTGAATACGTTTAATCCAACGATTGTCTATTTTCTGCAAACATATTTTCACAGCATTGTTAACTTTTTATGTCCCCCTTTCGCGGGCGCCTTTTCTTAACGTTTGGGGGCGGGAGAGCGCAGACACTTTGGGCATCAATATTTGTCACTGAAAAGGGCTCCGTGAAGTTAGGGAAGTTGATCTCTTTTTTATGGTTTTAGAGAGCGAATATATCGGGGGAGGAGGAGGGAGGGAAGGCACAGACCGAAACGAGGGAAGAAATTTGCTGGACGGGCCCGTGGGGAAGGAGGGGGGTAGCGGTGGCTGGGAACCGCTCCGCCTGCGCCTCTGCGGGCAGCCGGGCCCAGCAGCCGGGGGCCTCCTCCCCCGCCGCCAGGCCCCGCTCACACGAGCTGCCTAGGAACCCACCCGCACTCTGGGGGCTCCCGGCTTGAGGGCCGTGGGTGGGGTGAGGGGTGAGCTTTCTTGCAGATGGAAACTATAAAAATGGTTTTTGTTTTATGACCTGCTCTAGAGCCAGCGAGCTCTCCCTTTTTTCCCCTAATCTGTTCCAGTTGAAAACAACTGAGACCTCTCCTTACACATCTTTCCCTCCCTTTCTGTTCCCCACCTTTCTGCCTAAGTTCTCTCTAGACTGGCAAGGCCGGGCTCTCCCTTTGGGTGTCGTTAGTCCTCAGCAGAGGTGGCTGGGGGGAAGACCTGCTCTCCAGTGGCACCTGGGGAGCCCCTAGGACGCAGAGGCTGGTCTGGGGAGCTGTGCCTCCGGGAAGCCAGCAGCCCACCTGCGGCAGCCTGGAAGGTGTGGGGCTGGGTTTGCACGGAGCACCCCAAGGGTGCCCCTCTCCGTCTTGCTTTCACTCTCCTCTTGTCGTTTCTTTCCTACTTCAGGACAGATTGGACACGACTCGTACCCTCCCGCAGGTTGCTCAGCCGGCACCAGTGCCCTCGCAGGGGTTGTCGATTTCACTATATTCAGTGGCACACAAAAGGATTAAACACGAACCCTTATCATCCAAATTAACTAACGTGAATGGGTAAAAGGGAGCGCGCACACTTCTCACCCCCACCCCCTTTTTAAGCCAACGGACTAGGAGTTGATCCTCTTACTGCTGGTGTTAACCGCCAGCTGCAGGCACCTTCCACGGGCCAAATTTCATTCTGTGCAAACTGTTTAATTTCTCGTCTTTGCTTGAAAGCCAAGGTCCAGAGCTTGCTGAGGGCTGCAGGTCCCCTTGTCTGGGTTCGGGGGCCCAAGCGAAGGTGGGTAGGTGAGTGGAAGTGGGGTGGAAAGGGGGCCCTCCTTAGCAGGTCCTCTAGGCTACAGTCCTTTCTGGGAGACCAGGAAGCCCTCCTTTCATTCAAGTGAGGGAAAGGATGTTTTATTTTTTGGCTTTACTCACCCTGCCAGAAACAGGACCCTCAGAGTCACCTTCCCTTTACTCCTCCTCCCCAGGATGGTGATAAAAGTAAGTGTCCGCTGATGATGACATAGTTTCCCCTCAAAATGAGAGTGGAATAATGAGAGCTATGGTCCCTGGAGCCAAAGAGTTAGTCAGATTCCAGCTCCACCACCTACCACCTGGGTGAGACTTCGGGCTGTTCACTGAATATTGCCATGCCTCAGTTTCCTCTTCGGTGAACTGGAGATAATTACTGTATCTACTAGATCACAAGTGGTCACTGGGGTGAAGGATGTAAATATAGGGCAGACACCTAAAGGAAGGCTTCCTTCCTCGATGCACGATTTTACTTTTCCCGGAATCACTTCTGCAGTGGTTCTCACGTAGTGGTGTTTTGTGGGATTTGTGCTGATGTGTGATATTCTTATTCATTTCACAGTGTTTCTCTTCGCTAAGAAAGCTTCACTTTCCCTGTAAAAGCCCCAGTAATTTTACCTGAGATTTGTTAGGTCGACCAAAATTAGGCAAATGATGGGGGGCTTTAGATGCACCCCCCCTCAGGTGACATCTGCTAGTGCTTGGTGGTCAGCTTTCTGTCCCAGGGATGTGAGGCTGAAAGAGGCTCCCAGCGCAGAAGCCCCTCAACTCAACAGCATGGTCATTTCAAGTGAGTTAAACATTAGCATCAAAATCAAAGCAAAGCTAGGAAGTAAGACTGCTTAGAAATTAGACGATGCTAATTCTGTATTAGTCTGTGCTTAGACTCCTGGCCTGAAGACCTTTGTTGGAGAATTAGAGCAATCATAAATAGAAAATGTTTATTATTGTTAATATTATTATTATTAGCTAGATAGATTTGACATATAGATTCCAAACACTGAAAAATGGATCCCTTTTTTTTTTTCCCCAGCTCTAGAAACTGCAGATTTGCAAGCTTGGAAAAGGGAAGGGTTACTGAATGGAAAGAAAAAAAAAATCTAGTGGGTGTTTGGAAATGTCAGCTGAATTGCTCTAAGACTGTTCTGGATGATTTCAAATCTCTCCCTCCTGTCTTAATCCATAGATTTGTAGATTCATTAGTGGGACTGGGGATTTTATCAAGTGGGGAAAGATGAAGAGTCTTGTCAGAGAGTGGAGAAAACACAACGGCAGCTGACTCTCCTATACTTCTTTTTTAAAATTTTATTTGTTTATTTTAATTGGAGAATAATTATAATATTGTGTTGGTTTTTGCCATGCACCAGTATGAATCAGCCATGGGGATACATGTGTACCCGCCATACTGAATCTCCCTCCCACCTCCCTCCCCAAGCTATCAGGGCACCAGCTTTGGGTGCCCTGCCTCATACATCAAGCTCACACTGGTTATGTTTTACATATGGTAATATGTATGTTTCAATGCTATTCTCTCAAATCATCCCACCCTCTCCTTCCCCCACTGAATCCAAAAGTCTGTTCTTTATGTCTGTGTTGCCTTGGCTACCCTGTAGGATCGTCAGTACCATCTTTCTCGATTCTGTATATATGCATTAAATACAGTGTTTGTTTTTCTCTTTCTGACTTACTTCACTCTATGTGATAGGCTCTAGGTTCATCCGCCTCTTTAGAACTGACTCAGATACATTCCTTTTTACAGCTGAGTAATATTCCACTGTGTATATGTACCACAACTTCCTTATCCATTCATCTGCCTGTGGACATCAAGGTTGCCCCCATGTCCTAGCTCTCGTAAATAGTGCTGCACTGAACACTGGGGTACATGTGTCTTTTTCAGTTCTGGTTTCCTTGGGGGTACATATCCAGTAGTGGGATTGCGGGTCCTGTGGTGGTTTTATTCCTAGTTTTTAAAGCAATCTCCATACTGTTCTCCATAGTGTCTCCTGTACTTCTGAGGTCTCAGGAGGACAAGAGCTGAAGGACAAACCCACCTTGGGCTCTATTTCTGAAGTGAGTAGGCTCTCAGAATGTGGGACCACAGGCTGTTCTCCAAAAGAAACCCAGAAGAGCATCAAGTCCCACACCCATTTTCCCACCGAAGAACCTAAGGTGCCACAAGGGGCCCTGGAAATGACCATGGTGCACAGCAAGCTGATGTCCAAGCGTGTGTAGATTTGCTGTGTGACTCCAGGGTCCACGGCCTCAGTTTTCTCCTCTGTTCCCGTGAGGAGAGTCCCCACAGGGATGCTGTCACTCAGGACTGGCAGACCCCTTGTCGGGTGCCTGCTGCCTCCTGCTGGTGTGACCGCTATCAGAGGCATCAGCTCTGTCCTTGGGCCTCTGTCCACGTGCTCCTGTTTCTCCCAGGTCCAGTGAGAACAGCATGTTGTGGGCCCAGATGTGTCAGAAGCCGGGAGCACCACACAGAGAGGGACATGGCTCAGGGGCGTGTTCTCTAGTAAAAAGGAAAGGCCTGTGCTTTGGAAGACCTGGTTCAGTAGCCTCAACACAACAGTCACTCTCCATGCCCAGCAGCACACATCCTATTGGGTGGGTGATTCTCTGGACTTTTCCTTACTCAGCATTCCTAATTCTTCTCTTCTCTGTAGTCATGAGTAGTAATCTCATCTCAAAAAGACACCAGCAGGAAGTATGTGGCAGGGGCTTGTCAGAGCCGCCCGGTGACCAGTTGGAGGGGGTGTGGGTGATGGGAATGGGATAACAAGTGGTCTCTTCAACCATAAGGGCTTACGTTGAACTGTCGGCTTTTATCTGATCCCCAATTTAAAGGAGAACAGAAACATGGGAAAACTTGTTCCTAATAGAGTCATTGCCTGGACTTTGGTCTTTAGCTCCTTTGTTTTTACCTTGACGCAATTTAGTTCTTTGCTTTCTAGCTCTATTTTTAGATATAGTACCTGGCAGTTTTTGCTAAATAAGGTAGCAGCTCTGAAACCACGGTGAGGCATCAGCCCCCTAGTCTATCCAGTGGCTCAAATGCTTTCAACTTCTCTATCTTTAAGGGAGGTCTTGAAGCATTACGCACATGCCTCTAGATGCCTCCAGAAGTTGATTTTACTGTGTTTTAAGTACAAAGGAAGTTCTCTAATCACTTGGTGCTCAAATGTGGTCCTCAGACCAAGGGAATGTAGTCACCTGGGAGTCCATTAGAAATGCAGAACCTCAGGCCCCTCCCCTGACCAGCAGAATCCAAATCTGCATTTGAATAAGATCCCTAGTTGATTTCTGTGGACTTCAGAAGCACCACTCAGCTGAAGTTGGAGGCTACCATTTGGCTCCCGTGGGGGCTCAGATGATAAAGAATCTGCCTGCAATTCAGGAGACCCCAGGTTCGATCCCTGGGTTGGGAAGATTCCCTGGAGAAGGAACTGGCAACCCACTCCAGTATTCTTGCCTGGAGAATTCCATGAACAGAAGAGCTCAGAGGGCTAGAGTCCATGGGGTCATGAGGAGTCAGACACAACTGAGCGACTAATACCACATGCATTTGATACTTAACAGCTGAAGGCTACCAGCAAATTTCAGGTAGGAACAGATCCCCTAGAATGAAAACAGCAGAGCGAGAGGGGACTTTCAGGCTGTCCTAAAAGGCTTCCTGTGAACCACGGAGCTTTGCAGCACTGCTTGTACAAAGTATTCTATGAGTGTTTTCAATATTTTTCTTAGTGTGCTATGAGCAATGATTTATTTCCTGCCTGTCTCTCTAGAATTTGCCAGTTGTAGATAGTCAATGTAGTTTTGATGAAGGAAGGAAAACTGGGAGAGGAGCTTTGGGGAATATTTTGGCAGTTTGACACAGCCCCATAACGTCATAGTTTACCATTTATTTTTGGACTTTTACAAGAACCAACTAGGGGAAGTGTAAATACAACTGTTGAGTGAGAACACTCTTAAGGAGATTGCTAGATGAAGGAATTGTTTTCCATATTTCGACATTAACATCGCTTAGAAAGTTTATTAAAGATTTTGTGGTGTTTTAGTCACCAAGTTGTGTCCGACTCTTGTGACCCCTTGGACCATAGCCTGCTAGGCTCTTCTGTCCATGGGATTTCCCAGGCAAGAATACTGGAGTGAGTTGCCATCTCCTTCTCCAGGGCATCTTCCCAACCCAGGGGTTAAACCCAGGTCTCCTGCATTGCAGGCAGATTCTTTACTGACTGAGCTATGACAGCTCTCTGTTAAAGATAAATAAAAGATAAAAATTTTTTAAAGATAAATAAAAATAAAGATACTGTGAATGGTATCAGTTGTGGGCTTCGATTTTTCCAGGCAACTGGCTTTTCTCTTGGGGCTGATAATTCCAGCTTTTTGCTCTGTGTTGACTTGAACAACATTCAGAAGTCATCACAGGAGCTTCAGCTTAGTGTATGAAGGGGAGTTCTTTCTGTAGTTTAAAGATTTCATCTGCTTATAGGGCAACTTTGCACACAAAATTAAGAGGTATATGTTGCTGACAATCAGAAGTTATTGTAGACTGCAGCAAGTAACATAGAAGTTTGGGTGAAGATAGATTCAGAAAGAGGAGAAAATTACAGGAGTATTCACAGATTCTGTCGTGGGGGCAATAATCTGCCTCCACCCCACCTTCTCATTCATCCACCGCCAGAATCAGCGTTTACCGTGTGCTCCGCACAGTGCGGGCCAACCCAGGAGTCACTGAGAATAAACACAGAACTTTTGGAGAAGTTCTCACAAGTGAAAAGAAGACCCCAACTAAGGGGGGAGTTCCTGAGGGCAGACCCCATCCCTCATTTGCCTGTTTGTTGGTCTACTTCTCTAAATTTCCACCTTACTGCTGTGGTTACGGTTCTGTTTGTTTCTTTATGCTAATCATACCGATTCAACATTAATTTGAGGAGTTATAAATGCCCTCCTTTTTAAAACATCATTGCCGCCAAGACCATTAAGAGTCTCTCATTAGCGTGAATTGATGTAATTGGATTTTGATTTCTCTCTAACACCAAACTAAAGAAGGCTGTCGAGAAAAAAAAATTTTGAATGAGATGGAGGTGAATTAGGAAGAGCAGATGTCTGCTGCCACAAACTTTGGGATTTAAACCAACAGAGATTTATTCTCTCAAAATCTGGAGGTTGGAAGTCTGAAATTCGTAGTACTGGGCAGGGCCACATTCCCTCTGGAGTGGCTAGAGGAGAATCTGTTTCTTACCTTTGCAGCTTCGTGGCTGCCTGGAGCCCTTGGCTTGTAGTCACGTGACTACAGTCCCCACCGCTGTGGTCACTTTGATGCTTCCTCTTCTCTGTGTCAAATCTCCTTTTGCTCCTCTCTTATAAAAGGATGAGTATATGTCTTTAGCGCATTCCTGACTTAAGCATCGCCCCCTTATCAATCTAACCCACAAAAAAACAGCCGATAAACATTTTAAAATGTAATTATGAATTCTGTTCTTGTCACTCGTGTACTAAACCTAGCATGATCCTTCAAGTTTGTGTAAGTATTTATTTTCCATTTACTAGATTAATTTAATTTGGACAGTTAGATATACAACAGCTTAAATAGAGGACTGACGTTCTTCCAAACTCAAAATTACCAGAGAAAGAATAGGACAGTACTGTGTAACTACCAGAATATGTCTGATCAATAGTGGGTCATTCATTCCCATTTATATTATATTTATGTATCTGTTTGATTTATATCTTACATATGATGGAAAGATTGCAACTATACCTAGATCTGATCAACAAAACAGAACCTTCAAAACAAAAAAAGATGCTTATGGTTGCATTTAAGGCCTATCTGGATAATCGCCCCATCTCAAAATGCTTAATTTAATCAATTCCACAAAGTCCCTTTTTTGGCCTTTATACACTTGTAGGTTCCAGGAACTAGGACATGGGTGCATT
Organism: Madoqua kirkii; assembly: GCA_006408675.1. Lineage (NCBI taxonomy): Eukaryota > Metazoa > Chordata > Mammalia > Artiodactyla > Bovidae > Madoqua > Madoqua kirkii. The sequence continues at coordinate 28,270 of SJYC01070319.1, forward strand.
TTGGGGGCCAAAGCCTCCCGTGCCTGGTGAAGTGCCATGGTGGGATCTGCGACAGCATCTGTGCGCTGACGCTCTGAGAACGAAGCCACCGTAGGGCAGAGACATGTGCATAGGAGGTGGGGGGACAAGCTGAAGAAAAGCATGTTCTGTTTCCAGACATGGCAGAACTATCCTTCTCCTCCCTCTCTCTTCCCTTCCCATTTCCCCTTCTTTCTGTTTGTCCTTTCTTAGCCCTCATGCACCACAGCACCCTTTGCTCCCAGGCCTCAGAATGGAAGCTGCTGTGATACATTTATGCTGAGTTATGAGCTAGATCAGCCAAGTTTACTAAACTCTGACCCTCACTATTGTTTACACACACACATGTACACACACAGCGGCTTTGTCTCACAAGTGTGTAATTCAGACCCAGTCTTTTCCCTGCTGTTCTCCAATATACCCTTCTAGTTGGCCACTGGTCTTTTGAAAATGCCATGCTCATGTTCATTAAATTGATCTGGATACAAATTCTGTTTACAAATGGCCTTGGGAAGTTGCTGTGCCTTAGTTTCTGTGTCTATAAAGCAGAGATGATGGTATCTACCTCCTAGGCCTATTGAGATGACTCAGTGAGGGAATGTTTGTGAAGTTCCTGGCATGATGTTCAGACTGTAGGAGGTACACAGGGATTGAGATTCACATGCATTGATCTGGTTGAGCACCTGATCTATTCCTGAAACAGTGTTGGATCCTCATGTTACAATGGGAAACAGAACCCAGATGCTGCCTTTCAGGAGTTTCTCAAGTGAGACAGAGGAAGGAAATCAGATATAAGCAGGCAGCAGTGGGGTGATGGCAGGAGGAAATCAGAGAGGACTTCCTGGAGGAGATGATGTATGAACTGCATCCCAAAAGGTGAGTGCATTAGTTTCCTCTGGCTGCCTTAGCAAATCGCCACAGACCTAGTAGCTTAAAACAATGGAAATTTACTTTCTCCCAGTTTTGGAGACTAGAAGTCCAAAATACAGGTGTTGGCGGAGCCATGTGCCCTCTAAAGGCCCTAGGGGAGGTTTCCTTCCTTGTCTCCTCCAGCTTTGGTGGCCTCAGCGCGTCTTAGTTTGTAGCAGCAAGACTCTAATCTCTGCCTCCACGTGCCTTCATGAGGCTGTCTCTGTGTCTCTCTTCCCCCTTTTATAAGGACATTTGTCATTGGACTTAGGGCCCACCTGAGTAATCCAGAAGGGTCTTATCTTGAGATCCTTAATTACGTATGTAAAGACCCTTTTCGCATATAAGGTCACATCCACAGGTTCCACATGGACATAAGCTTTCAGGAGATTATCATCCAACCCACCACAATGAGTGAGAGGTAGCCGAGTGAAGACAGGTGGGAAGGATGCCCTCAGTGAAGGGATTGGGACAAGGAAGGACATGAGAGCATGAAATGACATCTGGTTTTCAGGAACCATGACATAGTCTAGATCATGAAGTGTGAGAAGTGTGGTGGAGGGTGAGTGGCGAGGCAGTCATGGGTTGAGGGGACAAATCTGACACCCAGGAGTTAAACATTTTTGTATCACAATGGTTCAGATAAAAATGCTGAAGTCCTGCACAGGGGTTAGAAATGAGCTGGACTTGTGTGAGAGAGAAAACCCACAGGCCTGGGGAAGGATTAAGCCGGTGGGAGAAAAACAGAGAAGAAAATTGCTGGGTTTCTGCTTTGAGAATGGACTATGTGGTAACCCCATTAATTGAGGTCAGTTCACATTAAGGAGGAATAGAAGGTAATTTGTGGGGGATGCAGATATGTGTATAGGGCAGGGCATGTGGGAGAAGATGATTAGTTTAATTTGGGACACATCAATTTGAAAGTTCATGTAGATATCCTGTAAGTGGATGTCCAGAGACAGTTGAGATAGGAAAGTGACAGAGATAAAAATGGTACATTGGCCTGCAAGGACAGATAAATCATGGCCATGGATGAAATAACTTAAGAAGAACTTAAAGGAGGGACTTATCTGGTGGTCCAGTGGTAAAGGATCTACCTTGCAATGCAGGAGACACGGGATGGATTCCCTGGTCTGGGAAGATTCCACCTGCCTCCGAGCAGCTAAGCCCGTGAGCCACAACTTTTGAGCCTGTGCATCTAGAGCCCATGCTTTGCAATAAAGACCCAACGCAGCCAAAATAAATGATTTATTTTACAAAAAGGGCTCAGAAGAGAAGGGCAGTAAGGTGGCAAGTACAGAATCTTGGGAGAAGCTGATGGGTGAGGAGTGGGTGACAGACAGGAACTTGGAAGGCGTCATCAGAAGAGAAGGAGAGCTCAGAGGCTCCTGGGATTCCTAGAAGCAAAGATGTGGATGATTCTAGACAGAGGGGATGCTCACCAGGATCTGACATAGGAGAGCTTCAGAAAATGTCTGTAGGACTTGAAAGGCCCATGGGGATTGAATATGGAGGTCATCGGGCTTCCCGGTTGGCACTCACGGTGAAGAACGTTTCTGCCAGTGCAGGAGATATAGGAGATGCAGGATCGATCCCTGGGTCAGAAAGATCCCCTGGAGAAGGAAATGGCAGCCCACTCCAGTATTCTTGTCTGAAAAACCCTACGGACATAGGAGCCCGACGGGCTACAGTACATGGAGTCACACACAGTCAGACATGACTAAAGCGACTTAGCATGCACGCACACATGGAGGTCATCAACAAACTCGACAAGCCCCAGAAGAATGGTGGCAGCAGCCAGGGAGCTCAGACTCGCTTTCTTTGACCTGGATAGCGAGGATACGAGTGCTACCTTAATGATTAGTTCAGGCTGCAGACTAGAAAAAGGCAGTCCTCCCAGGACACCACCAGCTGGAGTTAAATGAGGTGTACCTTTTAGCAGAGGTCTGCAGACGGCTCAGGTCTGGGGCCTTGGTGGGGAGGGGGCCAGTGGCAGTGCTGTCCTGCTCTTGGTTCTCCCAGGCTAGTGACAATGCAGGTCAACATGTAGGCAGCATCCCTTACCTCTCAGGCACTGAACTTCTCCCAGCTCTCAGTGTTTTGCAGATTTTTGTTCCCTGAATTCCCTCAACAATAAGATGGGTATTATGTTCATTTTATATATAAGAAAATAAGGCTTGGGGAATTCAAGGACGCTTGACTGAAGGTCCCATCACCACGAGGTGACAGAGCTGGACACAAACAGGCAGATCCCACTTCACCAGGGCCCTCTCCTGCCAGATGCCTGGCCTTGCTCTCGCCTTGATCCTGTTGAGATCAGAAGTCATGGGCGAGACTTATAAGGCCCAAGGAGCTCTACCCACCTTCCAGGGGCCAGATGTAGCTGCTGCTTCACAAAGCAGGGGAGCAATTTTCAGTATTCCAGGTGTTCCCCATCTCAGGGTCCCCAGAGGTACATGCTCCCCATAAGTCATCAGGTTTCTGAACTCAGCTCTCTCTCTTTTGCTCCCCACATTTCTGACACTCCAATTGTAAAGCAGTGGCTTCCAGACTCTTACACATCAGGAGTCTTTGGACAACCCACATTCCTGGGTCCCATTCCAGACTTATTTTAAAAAATCCTTGTGAATGTGGTCCTCAAATCTGTATCTTTAAAAACAACAACCAACCTCCTCAACAAACTCAATTAGTTTGATGCACTGGTTCACTGGTCCACGATCTGGCAGTTATTAGATGCATTGCTGAACAATGGCTTGTCAATAATGCGAAGTTATGTTGTGGCTATCTGTGGCTATCGGATTTTAGCAGATGCATAGGTTAGTGAGCATAGGTTTTAAAAAGTCTTTTATGTCATTGGTTCTGATCTATTTATTTATAAGACAATCTGTGGCCTATTTTCTCTGTATTAGGATGTCTTAACTCCCTCATCATCCTATCGGCTTAAGTACAGTCTGTGGACTCACTTTAAAATGTGCCTGGTTCTCAAGGCTCATGTGAGAAAAATGAAAGATATTAGCATTATAGATCTGGAAGCAGAGTAACCTGTGCAGAAACAGGATTTGGGCAGATTTAGTGGATGGCGCTGGTGGTAAAGAACCTTTCTGCCAGTGCTGGAGACATAACAGACGTAGGTTCAGTCCCTGCATCAGGAAGATCTCCTGGAAGAGGGCATGGCAACCCACTCCAGTATTCTTGCCTGGAGAATCTCATGGACGGAGGAACCTGGCAGGCTACCCTCCTTGGGGTCTCAAAGAGTGGAACACTGAAGCTTCTGTAGCACTCGTGCAGCCGCAGCCGCGGCGGATCAAGCGTTGGTTGGTGCCCTCTAGTGGTTGGAACTTTTCAACAACTTCTAAAGACGAGGGCTGATCCCCTTGAGAGGCTTCTTTAAAAAGAAACTAAATTCACCCTTCCACTTGCTGTTTGAAGATCAGCTGTGTCTTGCCAGAGAACCTCACCTCTCTGGCTGCAGTATTTTAATAAGCCAATTGGAAGACTGGACAAAAATTATCAGGAAACAGGAATCAGCACGTCCAGAGGGCTGCCCAGGAGACGAGTCCTACGTGAAGTCCAGGCAAGGGGGCACACAGGTGTGTCTCCTCTGAGAGACCTCTGTGAGCTCTCTGAGCCTGGAATCTTGACTTACTCATCTCTGTGTCCCTAACATTTGGCACAGTGCCTCGCATGGGGAAAGTACCCAGTAAATATTTGTTGGAAGGAGGGAGGGCAAAGGAAGAAAGGCAGGACATGGACTAGCCTATGGTGGCTTGGAGGGTAAAGCATCTGCCTCCAGTGCAGGAGACCCGGGTTCAATCCCTGGGTCTGGAAGATCCCCTGGAGAAGGAAATGGTAACCCACTCCAGTACTCTTGCCTGGAAAATCCCATGGACAGAGGAGCCTGGTAGGCTACAGTCCATGGGGTCACAAAGAGTTGGACACGACTGAGCGTGCAGGCAGATGCTCAGAAATGGCAGGTCCAGGTTAAGAATTGGGAAGTGGGGCTTGGTAATGTAGCCTTTCTCTCAGGAACCTGACCAAGATTGCTAGAGGTCTCACGCTGTCCTCTGAGGACGAGTGAACCTACGGATTCTGACACCCAAGGCTTAGAACCCTCCTGGATTCTTTGACTCCTGAGATAGGCGGATGTTCCTTCCATTTAGGAGAGTGGGCAGGAATCAGTGTAACAGGGTTTCTGTGAGGGTAGGTCATAGGAGGTGCGTTCTCCTGCACAGGGCCTTCTATTCCTTCCCTGCCCATACCCACGCGAAGGTTTTGGCACAGTTAATGGGAAGAACTCTGCTCACCAGGAGAGCTGGTCCCGGTTCACTGAGGTTTGACCTTAACAAGGGCTTTCCCTGTGGCTTCCTTTCCTGCCAACTGGGAGGCTCTCCAGGGACCAGTGTGGTCACAACCAGGGCCTTTTCTGTGACAGTGAACTCCTTGTATATTTCTGTAGCTGATGGGACCCCCAACATGCCTGGGGGAAAACCACTGGGGGAATGATACACACAAAAGAAAGTTTAAAAAGGGTAGGGCTATGGGACTAGCATTCAAAGAAAAGCAAAGGAGAGAGACAAAGAAAAAGAAAGAAGCAAACAAACCTAAGATTAGCAGATTTCATTCCAAAAATATTGGCCAAGCACCTGTTTTTACCTGTGTGGTGATTAATTTTATGTGTCAACTTGACTAGGTCACGGCACCCAGATACTAGGTCATAAACCAGGCCAGATGTTGCTGTCAAGTTATTTTTTATAAGATTAACATTAACTTAATAGACTTTGAGTAAAGCAAATTATCCTCTATGATGTGAGTGGGCCTCATCAAATCAGTTGATGGCTTTGAGAAAAAAAAACAACTGAGGTCCCTGAGGAAGAGGAAAGCCAGCCCCAGACTGCCTTTGGGCATGAACTGAACATCACCTCTTCCCTGGACCCATCCTGCAGATTGTGGGCTTGTCAGCCACCATGATTGCATTAACTAATTCCACAAAATTAAAAAAAAAAATTTCTGTCTTCCTCTGACTTTCTCACTTTCTTATATACATTATACACACACACACACACACACAAATGTACACATCCCCTATTGATCTGTCTCTCTGGAGAACCCTGGGTAGTATCCCTGGCACTGTATTTGCTGCTGGATAGAGTGGTCAACAGACCCAAGAGACTTGGCCACCTATGTCTCTTACACTAAGAGGTGAGAGGTTTGACGGTGGAGACACAGGAGTGGGGTGTTGGAGAGCAGGGTGTGGTCAGAAAGGACCGGGAGGAAGAGGCTGGCTTTTTGCTGCACCTTGGATGATGACTCACGTTGGCTGGAGGCCCAAGTGCAGAAGTGATTCCAGAGTTGTGTGAGGAGGGCATGGTGGTGTGAGAGAGCTGATGAGGATGGTGTGCAAGGCCCAAGAAATCCCTTCTCCTATACTCCCCTTTGGCCAACAGCTACTTTTCTCTGTTTGGTTGTCACTTCCTCAGGGGTGCCCTTCTGGCTTTCCTGTTTGGTTGAAACCCCTTACTAAGTGGTCCCATAGGATCATGTGCTTGTGACACACAATCGGGTAGTTATTTAACACTTATCTGAGAGGTTATTCAATAAAAAATCGGTAATCTGAGTGTTTGACAGATTGGAGGAGCTTGCAACAGGTGTCAGGCTATTGCTGAAACCCATGAAAGAAGTTATGGGGGGCAGGGGTGGTGGCTGTGGGGATGTTGGGAATGGATGGACTAAAGAGATGTCAAGGAGCAGGGTCTGTCCCCTTCAGGGTTTTTATAGCCCATCTTTTTCTTGTTTATCACGATTTCCCAAGAAGTTAGCGGGGTTTCTGACACACAGTATGTACTTAACTGTGTTGGTTAAAGAATGAAAGAACGCCTAAGGGCCCTTTGCCTGGCATACAGTGGATGCTTCATGAGTATCTGTCTACAGTGGTGGACGAGCGTGTTGCATCTCTGGTGCCGTGTCTCAACCAAGAGTCATAGCTGCTGGAACATTGCTTTGAGTGTTAAGCCAGCACGCTGGCTTCCATATCTTGTAGTCAATTCTAAGGCTGCTGCACGAGCCAGCATTTTGCATGGACACAAGTGATGTCATTCTGTTCATTAGAGGTTTGGGAGGTTCCTTGTTTTCCTTCCTATTAAACAGAAAGCCACGCTCTCTTTGGGAATGTGGCTGAGACTGTGCATTTCCTTGGATGTGGTCCCACAGTTGACTCCGGCAGCTCATTGGTCTGCAGTATGGGCCGGAATGGTGTTAGGTGCTATACACACCTTATTTTATTTCATACTTGAAATCCTTCCGAGTGTCATGATCTTTACTTTCTAGAGGAGGAAACTTAAGACCAGAGGGCTGATGATTTTGTCACAGTCACCCAGTAGAGTGGTGGAGAGGGGAAGGGCACCCTATAGACCTGGCATCCTCCTCTCTGTGCCACTGGCTGTCTGCCCAGCAGAGTCCCTTGGAGTGCCTTGATCTCGTGGCCCAGGTGATTATATTAGCACCTCTTGGGGGCAGGGGCCAGGTTTTAGGGTTTTTCAAAGCTTCCAGGTATTTGCAGGGGGCGTGCCACTGGTGGGCAGAACTGCTCCTCAGCCTCTGCTGGGCCATCTCCCTTCTCCAGATTTCCCGCCACATCCTCCACGTGTATGTCCCAGACTTGGGACTTTCAATACAGCACTCTGCTCTCTCCCCAAATTCGTACCTCCTCCCAAGGACTCGATTTCAGAATCCCTTCCCTGAAGGAGCACGGAAATCCTGAGTCTCCACTGACTCCTGCTTTGCTCTTACTCCTTCTCATAGTCACTGAGTTTAGTGGAGTCCCTCTTGACACCTCTTCAGAAGGTCTTCCCCCCCGCTACCACCTTATCCTTGCAGCCACCACCGTTGTTACCCACTTTCTCTCATGGGCTTCAGCAACAGCTAACCTTTCACCTGCCACCAGCAAGCTCCTCCAATCCATTCTACATGTATTTTTGCTTGGTTGATCTTACTCAGATGCTAAAAAGCCTTCAGTTGCTTTCCACTGGCTTTGCATCCCATCTCTTCAGTATGTCAAGTCTCACCCAAAGACACAGGCCTTCCCCTACTTTGTTAAGGAGCCAGCTGTCCCATTTTAAAGTACCTGTGGCTTTTCCTCAGGGCGCTAAGCACCCTCGAGCTGACCTGCCCCTGCACAGGCAGTTTCTTCTGCTTACAGTACTTTCTTTCCCTGGGAGAAGTGGATGTATTCTTCCCCCCCCCCTTCCCCGCTCCTGTTCAGAGGTACCTTCTTCCAGGAGCCTCCCTAGATTATGTCTGCCTCAGCCTAGGTTAGGTACTCTTTCTGTGTGCCACAATTATAGCACTCTGTGTCTTTATTTTCCTATTTGGCTGTCTGTCTGCTCCACTAGACTGAGGGGCCTTTAAGGTTAGCCTTTATCTGACTCATGTTTGAACCTCCAGCCCCAAGCATGTGGCCCAGCATGGCACATGTCTTTGCCAAGTGAGATTATACAAAGCCTGGACCCTTACACCAGGTTTCCAGAACATAATGCCAGAGAGTTTGGTATGGGCAGTAAGTAGGATGGTTTAGGAACAGGAAAAGGCTGGGAACTATCAGAAGAGAGTCTAGTATCCTGGTAAGAAACTGCAAGCCTAGAATAAGAGCTTTGGATATAAAAATAAGAAGAAAGGTGTGATTCTAAGAGAAGCAAGAAAGGGAAAGCAAAACTTGTGACCACATATTATTTTTTGGTAAAGGCTGGGACAGTTTTAGAGAGCATCCTGCATGCATTCAGGAAGCTTCTACACACAACATGATATCAGAGGAATGTGATTATAGATTCTTGGACTATTTTTACTGAGGAGTTAAAGTTCTGTATCTGAAACTTCAGTGACACTGCTATAGAAGGTATTTATTATACTGGGGGGGAAATCTCCATGTTATGAGTTCCTCTATCAAGAGTAGAAACCAGAATTCAATGTCTCAGTTTCCCTTGAAATCAGGGCATAGGCATTGACCTGGACTGCTCCAGTCAGACTTTGTTCCTGGCTCCGTGGCCCCCTGTACTAATCCTCTGCCTCTCCTGGAACTACTATAAGCCAGCCAACAACCTTTCCTGTTTAAACGCTTTAGTGGATTTGACTGCTTGCAATTAAAAAACGTGACTGCTAAGACTGCTAACATATGATAAAATTCCTAAGATGTTTAGAAGAGTGGTGTGATCAAAATTGAAATAATGTAACAAGCAAATGAAGAAGGCAGTGACACCTCACTCTAGTATACTTGCCTGGAAAATCCCATGGATGGAGGAGCCTGGTAGGTTGCAGTCCATGGGGTCTCTAAGAGTTGGACACAGCTGAGCAACTTCACTTTTCACTTTCATGCACTGGAGAAGGCAATGGCACCCCACTCCAGTGTTCCTGCCTGGAGAATCCCAGGGACCGGGGAGCCTGATGGGCTGCCGTCTATGGGGTCACACAGAGTCGGACATGACTGAAGTGACTCAGCAGCAGCAGCAGCAGCAGCAACAAGCAAATAAAAAGAAAGAAGAGAGCTCATTCTTACTATCAGACAAGATGGAATTCAGCACCCCCCTCAAAAAAAATCCTATTAAGTAAGGGTACTTTGTAATGCTAATAGGTATAATTACAAGAAACTATAATAGTAATGGGGATTTTTGCACTGGATAACATAGCAACTCCATTCATAAAGCAAATTACAAGCAATATAAAAGGCTGCTTTTACTAGTTCTAGTCCATGACACTAAGTAAGATAAATCTAGCTGCTAGATATTGATAGAACTCTGTCCTAGAACTAGAGAATGTACCTTCTTCACAAGTGCCTATGTAATACTTGTGAATTCCAGATATTTCAATAGTATAAGTAGTGCATAGAATATTCAGTGATCATAATGCAATAAGACCAGATCTTAATAATAAAGCCAGAAACAACATGTCCCTTCCACTAGGAAATTAAAAATCTCTCAGTTTCCACGCTGAAATATTTGCAGAGGAAATGATAAGATGTCTGGAATTTGGGGTAAGGTGAGCCCAGATTTATCATATATTGATAATTATTGGAGGTAGGTAATGAGTACTTAGTAATTCATTATTCTATTCTCTGTATTTTGTGTATGTTTTGAATTTTCTGTTAAAATTTTTTAAATCCCTTTATTAAATATTTTGATATGAAGAAGATATGGAAATAAAAATCATGAAATTTCTAGAAAACAGCAATAATGAAACAGATATCTATAGAATACAGATAAAGCTGAGTTCATGGGAAAGTTTATAAAGTACTTAT